>APFE030171237.1:112839-124223 GCA_000404065.3 Pinus taeda
ATATATATATATATATATATATATCGTTGATGTCGATCGCTGATCCCGCTTTATCGCTATTGCGAGTCGCTCTGCCTGGGTTCCAATATCACATGAAGGCCTTCCTCCAATGTGATATATCAGAGATCGTTATCAGGGAGTCCTTCCGCCTTTGACCCTTTTCTTTATCTGACTCAGATTTACAAAGGATTTGTGCCCTTTAGCACCTTTTACCTCTTATATGAAGTCTTTTAGACTTAGAGGTTTATCCAAGATCCATTTTGGATCACGCCTTCCCACTAAAAATCTTTTGGACTCCAAAAGACTGATATACTGATTTGAATAGTAAATGAGAGTACATCACCCTCTTCTTTCAGCCTCCATACACTTGCCTGCATGGCTAGTGCCTCCGAACAAAATCCTTTAAACACTTTCCTTCCTAGATGTGCTTGTCCTCCTGGGAAGAACTGTTTTCCTCCTTGACTTCATGCAGAACTACTGCTGAGAAAGTTACAGAAGGTAGTTTGAACTTCTCTTCCTTGATCATTGGTCCAAGATGGCTCAAACAAATGTGAAGTTACACCTTCTTCAAAAAAAATTACATTTGTACCTATTACAAAAATGTTCTATTGACATCTTATCAAGAACAACAGAATAACAAACAAAATTGGATGGCTTAAACTCTTGCTTCATCAAAAGAAACATATTTCACATCTTGTGAATGCCTCCATGTCTTTACATTTGCATACAAATGATTGACTAGATAACAAGCCAACAGAATATGCCTTTAAAACAATTGACCCTTCAAGTCAAGCATGTAGGAAAAGCACTGTAGGATTCGTTTTTTCAAAGATGAAACACTTCATCATTATCTCCATCTTGGAGACCAAATCAACTTTTTCCAAGTCAATATTGCATGACATGCATGTTTACAACAAAGTAATCAACCCTTCAAGTTAATCACACATACATCTTCAAATACAAGGAAATCATCAACATCCCTGTGTTCATGCATATCAAACTTATGCATGCATTTAATCCTTCAACTTTCGCTTAAGTACACTGTACTTTCGAAGCTGCAATGAACATAATGTTGCAGCAATAAAGTGAGTCTGCATACTCAACTTTTCCATTCACCTTCTTGGTAGAATCCTAGAACTTGCATCTCATTAATAAAGAAATGCAAATAGATGTGATACATTTCTGTTCTCATCAAAAGATATGCAACTTTAATTGGATAAGAACTCTAACCATTTCTTACCAATCCATTTCAAAGGTCCTTCCTTTGTCTACACATCAACAACAACATGTGAATCACCTTGAAACACATCATTTATGGAAAATTCCTTTCCATTCTTGCCATTCTCTCTTTCCCCCTTCTTCAAGTTTCATGGAAGCCTTGTTGGATTCAGAGTCTAACATTTTGAAGCAATATGTCCTTGCTTATGGCATTAAGTGCAACACATGTGCATCTCCTCAACAACATGATTTTCCTTGTCCAATAGACCTTTGGCTTCTTGCTTCCTTTCCTTCAAAAGTTTCCTATATGTGGCTATTCTCTTCCAACATCTAGAAACATTATGGTTATCCAAACCACAAAAGGAACATGCAATTCTTTTCCCATGCTTATATAGAAATTTATCATGCTTCACATAATCAAGAGGACTATGATTAGAACTAGATTTATACCTTTCTTTTTCACCTTTATTGCCTTCTTGAGGAGGTGAATTGAATTAAGAAGTAGCTCCCTTTGGAACACCATCAATCTCTTCAATGGTTTCAGAGTTTCCACAACTCTCTTATTCAAGTGTACGCTGATATACACCTTCTTTCTGCAAAGTATGCTTCACACTATTGCACTCCCCAAGAATACAATCTTTACACTTTTGAGGTAGAAGACCTGCAATGAAACTCCTTCTTGGTGCTATTTCAATGGTCTTCATGGCAGCTTTGGAACTTTCTCCATAAGACTATCCATAGCCGAGACCCAAATGCTTAGGCCTTTCCTCAACCATTATTTGCTCAACAACACCATGTGCATGTTTGCCCAAGCCTTTTCCTTCATAGCCCATATTGGACATTAACTTCGAACCTATGCCTCTGGCATGTTTTTCAAAAGAACCAACATAATCATTCTTAGAAGAATTTGAAGAAAAATAGGAATTTTTTACCTCTTCTTCAAGTTGATACTTGACCAAGGCTTCTTTAGCAATAAGGAGTTGTGTCTCCAACTCATGCATCCTTTTCAGGTTCATATTTGCAATATGAAGTTGCATCTCCATTTCCTGCAATTTGTCAGAAATCAATTGCTTCTCTTCCTTCATGGAATTCAACTGCTCTCTAAGTATGATGCTCTTCCTTCCATCCTCATACATTTCTCTCACCATATCCATCATGATGAACAAGTCTTGCTTCATGTCTTCATCAAAGAACCTTGTGATGAAGAAAGAATTTGAGGACTTACTTGTAGAATTAGTCATTATCAAAATGAACAAAAGAACTTCAACAAGATTAACAAAGAGCTTATTCAAGCAACCTTTTGGAAAAAACCTATTGTGCTTCAAGGATTTCTTTGAGGTCCATTGGGATAAGAAGAATGCCTTCATCCCTTCTTCTTTCTTGTCCTCTCCTGGACTTAGCTATCAATAGCTTTCCCTTCACCTTTGCAAACTCAAACAAAAGAAAATTTACAAACAATCAAACAACTAAATTCTTTCTACTGTTTGAACACTTTCAATTCAAACAAGCATATAGATTGCTCTGTCAATCAAACATCCCGATCTGATATCACCTACATCATGATATAACCTGCTTCATGATACAACCTGCTCTGGTATAAATTAAGCTCTGATATAACCAACTCTGATATAACCAGCTCTAATACGACCTGATCTGAAATGGAGCACTAAAGGCTTCTTGTCGTGCCTACAAGAACCTCTCCCACTCCAAAGCTTATATATTCCCAAGATCTAGGCTTATATTGACAATTTGCGGAATAAATAACTTGAAATAGGTGTATGCTTTTAGTTTTCCTTTGATTGCTTAATTGCCTTAAGTTTATTTGCTTAAACTGATATATAAACACACATAACAGTAAATGCAGCAAATAAACAAACACATAAAGCAACAAGTTTAATTAGGATTTCACCTTGATATCTTGGGCTACGTCTCCATGAGCTCTAGTCAACTCAACTAGGCTCTTTGGGATTATGGTCTAAATTCTTTTACAAGTCTTTGACTCAACTCCAATGTTTTACAACTGAACCATTGGGCTTAGAATTCCATATTATCCTGCTAGTTGTCCATACTCTGTAGACAGATCTAGGATTCTCTAGACTGGATTCCTTCATTCAGTGCTCCGGGCTATCTTGAGCTCCTGGCTTGCACCAACTCCCTCAGAATTCTTTCATTGTCTCTCGAATTCCTTCTTCTATCTTCAGCACACATCAGACACCAACAATAGCTTGATCATTTGATCTCTTTGTTGTTCTGAACTTCATTACAACATTGTGGCTCTTAGAAGTCTACTTTGAGCTCTCTGGCTCTGCCCCCAACCTCTGGTAACTCTGCCTCTATCAAGCCTCCAACCTCTAGTGGCTCTTTCGTTGTCCTCACAACCTTTGGTGGCACTCTGCGAATCCTCAGCTCCACGGCTCTCTGGCCTTCTACGCTCTGCAACTCTGCTGTGCTCAAGCTTATGAGGAACTATGGCTCCGGCCTCCCAACCTCTAGTGGCTTTGGCCTCTACCAAGCCTCCAACCCCTAGTGGATCGTTGGCTTTATGGCGCTATGGCTCTCGACTCTTTTTCTCTGCTTTGAGCTCCCTGAAGGGAAAATATTTTTCTGCTCACTCGAGAGAGAGCTCCTTCTTCACTTGGATCTCTGGCCTTTGAGGAATCCTTCGACTCTACGGCTTCCTTAGCCGTTCTTCTGTCCCTTTGATCATGAGGAATCATTCCTTCCTGGCTCTTCAACTCTGCGTGCTTCATAACGCATCCCTGTTACAGAAATACTCACTCATAACATGGCACAGGTGTGATGGATGTTTCCCAATGGAAATGAATCGACGTTCTCTTTCCATAATGAAATCCACGAAATAACGCATTCTGGTTCATAACGGAAATACACAGGAAAACTCATGAAAAACACATCATGAGTCTTTAAGCTGGATCTAAAATTATATGAAATCGCGCTTATAATCCCATCGCGTCCGCCTTTCATCGCAATATCGCAATCGCACAAGCATAAGGCCAAGAAACCCAAATACACAAAAATACAAAGAAAATCTACAAATCTGGATTTCAAACTATTTGCAATCATGTTTATAAACCTCATCAGGTTTGTGGCTCAATTGCATATCACAATCGCAACAGGCATATCAACGGCCCTTTACACGGTTGCGATTCCAATCGTCGATCACGCTATCGGCACATCACATATCACATATCGTAATGTCCAACTGCCCGAGGTTTGTGTGACGTTAGTTGTATGGTTTCGATGCGATACATACATACATACATACATATATATATATAAATATATATATTATATAAAATATATATATAAATATATATAATAATAATAATATTAAGAGAGAGAGAGAGAGAGAGAGAGAGAGGAGAGAGAGAGAGAGAGAGAGAGAGAGAGAGATTGCCGATGTCGATCGTCGATCCTGCTTTATCGCTATCGCGAGTTGCTCTGTCCGGGTTCTGATATCACATGAAGGCCTTCCTCTAATGCGATATCGGAGATCGCTATTGGGGAGTCCTTCCACCTTTGCTTAAGTCCTCCCATTGAACCTTTTCTGATGCGATATTCATATAAAACTCTGTCTTTGATCCTTTTCTTTATCCAACTCATATTTACAAAGGATTTGTTCTCTTTAGCACCTTTTACCTCTTATATTAAGTCTTTTAGACTTAGAGGTTTATCCAAGATCCATTTTGGATCAGGGACATACTCAATGTCTTCCTCTCCTTTAAGCATCAAGTATATTACTTCTTTGAGCTCTCATTCCACTATTTCCCTTCTTTATTTATGTTCCCTTCAATACTCTTCTTGATGACAACCTTCATTTTTAATATGTTTCCTTAGAATTCCAACCATCACAATGATTTATTTCAACTTGCAATGATGTTTTGAACTTTTTCAAAAATAATTGAATTCTTATTAGAATATTTTAAAGAGTTTTTTTTTTTTTTAATTGAGGATCTAATTTGGATCATGCCACCCAAAATCTTCAACCTCATTCAATCTTTTTCTTCTTTTCCTTCAAGCATCTTCTAGAAAATATCCCCAAAAAAGGTTACCTCCATTGTAAGATGGAAGATGTATGCTAAGTAGTGGTTTCCTTTGAAACAAGAATATTGTCCATCTCATGGTTAGAGATGGAATTACTTACTACAATAGTTCATTTTCATGTAAGTGGAATAGCTCTACTTTTCCCTTGACCTTGACTCCCCAATATTTCTTCTTTTTTATTCATTTATTGGGATGGAGTCCCAAGTGAAGGCTCCAATGTTGTATACCTAGGGGGGATATTATGGGGTACAGAGTGAGGTACCCAAGGGAATAATGTAATAATTTGATGGGTCATAGTTAACAAATAAAGTGGTTAACCTGCATCATGTAAGGGACCACAAGTAGTTAGGAATAATTTGGTAATCCCATTGTATTAGATATATGGTATTGATAGATCCATGGTAAAGAGCCATGGTATTGTATGTATGAAGCCTATATAGAGGCTAGAGACTTCCCATTGAAAGATGTCAAGGATTATTGTAATGGAAAGGATGTGGTTTGTGGAGTGTTCTCGTTCCTTAAGGAGTGATTGTATGGTGTTACCCTACCTCAAGGGTTTTGATTAATAAAGAGAAGCATTTCTATATTTCGATCTTGTTATTTCTGGGCATATTTTCTACTTTCATATATTTGCAGGTCAAATCTACTGCATCCAAAATTTGGTTTCCTGGTTTGCAATTAATATATAGAACTAGAATAGTTTCTACATGGGCTACCTAACCTTCTAGAGTGCCAAAAATTGTTATCCTTGTGACCCCTTCTCTTACATTAGAAACAAACCAAACTATCTCTTACCTTTACAATTTTGATGCTTCCTAATTTAATGGCTTGATCCCCAAAATGTTGAGGCAAATCTAAAGGGTGGAATAATCTCTTTGTTTCCTTATTCCAATCCTCTAAAAGCATATTTGAGTGGCTTGTTTCACACTCATCTTCTAGTTTAAATTTCCTCCATGGGAATGATTTATTTTCTAGTTCCTCTTTCTTTCACAAAGGTGGTTTGAGATAAACTTATGTTGGCTTATTTTCCATTGCATGTTAAGCCTTCTCACTTGGGCCTTTCTTGAGCTACAGTGGGGATGAAAATTCCTTGGACTGTTTTCCCTATTCCTTGACCATCACAGTCCATTTACCTCATGATCTTGGAGTTGATACCTCTAGTGTGTTTTTCAATGTTATTGAAGGATCTTGAGGAAGAGTCCTACAAAGTGACTTTACCATGCTTGACTCCATCACAATGTTATCCTCCATAGTGACAATTGAAGGGGCTTGGTTGGTCTCTTGGATGACTTCTTATAGCTTCTTCGGGGCCCCTTCCTTCACTACCAGTCCTAGTTTAGATAAGAAACCTATTTAGTGAACCTCTCTTCTTGCCAATTATATAGTTGAGTGAAGTTTTCTTCCAATTGCAAGAGCTTCGATCTACTCCTGTCTATTTTTTACCTTCATGTGGGGAAGGAGTCATGGAATTTGGAAAGTTTCTTTTCCAACTTATCTACTTTCTACCTCCATTACCAACTTTCCTCTTATCTCCACCCATTGAAGTCTCTCACCTCTTCTAACATCTCCCTCTTCAAGGCTTTTCCCATGGTAGTTGCTTCAGCGTCTCTATTGAACTTGCTTGAATACCATATGGTCCATAGATGATATGCATATGGCACATCCATTTTGAAAACACAAATCTCTCCAAAAATAAATAATTCCTAATGGACCTTTTAATTTCCTTTCTAATTAGTTAGATAGGTGACCAAATGGTCTCCACGTTTAATTTTCAACTTCAGGTTTGTGTGGAACTTGTAGACCATCATGCACTATATATTTAGGTTATAGGTATTCATATAATTGCCCAACCTTGCAATTATAGTTACAATGCATTAGGGGAACTTTGAGGTCTAAAATGGGTCTCCTAAGGAAATTATAAAATAATAGTGGAAATAATAAAATAAGATTAGATTATATGATCAAATTTTAGAGGGAAAAAGGAAAAAAAAACTACATTTTCAACTCGTATTTTCAACTTATATCCCTATGGGTTTACTCAAATTTCGAACGGGAATACTCGTTGGATGCAAAATTTGATTCCTCATCCAAGGAGTATCCATGTTGCATACTTTCGATGGACCCTACTACACAAAAAATGAAAAATACATGAAAATGTCAATGCAATAATGTTTCTTCATGTATTTCTCATTTTTCGTGTAGCAGGGTCCATCAAAATTATGCAACATAGCTACTCTTTGAATGAGAAATTAAATTTTTCATCCAACGAGTACTCCCACTTGAAATTTGAGTAAAACCTTACTAAGATAGGCTGAAAATAGAAGTTGAAAAAGTAGTTTTATTATTTTATTATTTTTTAATCTTTTTACGCTTTTACTCCAAAAATGGTGAATCATCCCCCATGGTTGACATCATCATCTTGAATCCTATTGGTTCTTATAAAGTTTATTTTGTTTGTACATTTTTCTTATGAGAGCCATTTTAGACCTCAAAAGTTCTCTAATGATTAAATTATAAATGAGTTAAAATATTCATAAGTAGTACTCGAAAGGATTAATAATGGAAATAATGTTGCAAAAAAAGAACTTCCAGTGCTAGAAATGAAAATTGACATGTTGTAACAATTTATAAAGTTATTATCATGTTAAGTATAAGAACTTGCTTTATCTATCATTCTAAGATCACAAGAGTTTCAAAATATTGTACACTATATATGCATTTTTGGATTATCAACTTTTTATTTAAATATAATATTCTTTCTTTATACAAATTTCGCAAAGTTTTCCTATGGACTCCCAAATCCGAACATTAACTACCTTATTCTACATTAATTTAATAGTGAACCAACTAACCAATTACCAAAAAATTATGCATGATAATTAAAAAAATGAACTAACTCTTCTACAAATTTGGATATTCACAAATTCCAATATTCTAAAATAATTCACACAATTTTAACTAATTTAACTAAAAAGTATCGTTGAATGAAATATGTCTTAACCCTCTGCAAATAACAAGTAATTCTTAATTCAAAATAAAAATAATGATTAGTTTGCATGAAGAAAAATAAATTTTAATAGAAATTAATCACATTCCATTGTTGAGCAAGAACATTGCATAACTTAAAAACTAAGGAAAAACATATAAAATCACCATGATTATAGAATGGATCCTACTCTATAATTTGTTAAATGAAATTGAATACAAATTCAAGAAATCAACACAATAGTTTTTGAACTTAGATATATGTTCTACATTTTGAAGAAAAAACTAATGATTAACCATTCAAATGTGTTTGAGTCCTTTTTCATATATGTTATATAAAACCAACTAACTACCCAATTGATTCCTAACTATTTTTTCCTTACATGTAGGAAGAATAATAGAGTTACCCTTTCAAAAATATAAGTTCTTTACATAATCATTAACTACACTAACCATAGCATCAATTGTTGTATCCATGCATTATTTTCAATCCAGGTGGCTAAATGTATAATTATGACATGCTAATGAGCAAAGTTCACCATGCTTGACGTGGAAAAAAAAATCGACAACTTAAGTTCAATAAAAATAAATGATTACACTTTTTACATCAATGTTATTACTAATGATAAATCACGTTTCAACATATAATTTTCTTTTACTTTTCTTTTTTGAACCCATGGTTGTAAGAAAACTTGGTAGCAATGGATACTTCCACTAGAGTCTCTAATGTTAATAAAAATTATGCCTATGAGCAACGTTCATTATGCTTGACATGGAAAAAAAATTAACAATTTAAGTTCAATAAAAATAAATAATTACACTTTTTACATCAATACTACTACTAATGATAAATCACGTTGCAACATATACTTTTTTTTCTTTGATCCCATGGTTGTAAGAAAACTTGGTAGTAATTGATACTTCCACTAGAGGCTTCGATGCTAATGAAAATTTGTGTAGCAATTGTTGTTTATAAAAAAGTATTTAACATTTCCTCAGTTGTAAAACATGTTGGTATCCCATTGGGTCTTGCACTTGATTAATTAAACATTCAAACATACAAATCATGTAATCTCGTTAATTTTCTAACAAAACACATTTTTCATTTCACATAAGAGTCCAACCAAAATGAATGTAGTATTTTGAATCATATAGAAATGAGGTAAATCTGGAAAATAACACAGGGAATGGATTAAAGTATGGGAAAGTCAATAGCTTAGTGTATGACTAAAAAAGACAATTGTGAACCTTGTCATCACCCCAAACTTATTTCCTTGCACGTTCGTTATGTAACTAATCAGATATTGTAAGACAATGTATGTAAAATGCTTAGTATTCATTGGGCTCCCAATAAGTAGGCGTTTACTTTGTATGGAATCCCACTAGCATCTCAATCATATTCCACCTATTTTTCTCTTTTTTCCTTATTGAAAAGTCATTATCCTCTATAATATGGAATTGGATACAAAATTAGTGGATGTTTAAATCATAAACATCTCCACTGAAGTCTAGTATTCCTTCCTAAATTAATATAGTCTACTTCTATGTTAGGTCCCTATAATACTAGTGATTACCCCATTACTATTGTAGTTGTATCCCTTATTAATATTGTTGTGCCCCTATTGTCCCCATATTGTTATTATTGTGCCTCATAGAATCCCTCTATTGTTATTTTTGTGCTTTTATATTATTATTGTTAGGTCGGCTGGGTTATATTGTGACTCCTTAGATTCCTATATATAGAAAGGAAGTTTTGTCATTTGAATCATCAAATAATCAATCATTTGTGTAATGTAAAGGAGGTTTCCCCCTCGAAGAGGCTGAATTCTAAGGCGTTGATCTATCTTTTCTATCATTTTGTGAGCTGGTTTCATAATATTTGGTATCAGAGCTTTGGATTCTAGGGTTTCGTGTTAGAAAATTATATATTACAGAGCAATGGAACACATAAAATATTGCAGAAATATAAACATAGAAAATGCATAAAACTAGAGAGACACAGATATACATGGTTCACCCAGTTTGGGCTACGTCCACCCCAAACAACCAGTCCTTACTTTCTATTATCCAGCAAAATGAAGAGACACAACCTACAGCAGATCCACTGTAATATCCTCTGTTTTCTCTCACAGTCTCACCTCTTAGTTTCTCACTCGGAGAATACACATCTATTACACAACCTCAATACAATGCTCTCATACAAAGAAAGGGGTTGCCTTCTAGGGCAAAAACCCTAAACTAAACATAAGTTCTACCATCAAATCATCTGCCTAATGAACGACACAGATTGACTAGAAATTAATATACTTTTACAAGGCAATTTTACATCTATTTTTCGCTTCGGAGGCACTGCCCCAAAACCCTTGCTGGGGACGTGCTGGCCTCCAACCCCAGCCAGGGGATCGCCCCCCCCCCCCCCCCCCGAACCCCCCGCGAGGGGTACAAGTCTCGCCCGCACCACCCCGCGTGGAGGGGTGTACACACTTCTTGGGGTATACATCTGGTTGAAACAAAGATCTCTAAATAATCATGCTCCAAACCCAACATTTCGCTGCTCCAAATAGGTCATCGTGACATTTTCGCTATAACTTTTTTCTGCGATGCTTCAAAAGTAAAAAAAAAAACCATTTGAGATGAAATCGCGTGAACCTTGGGTCCGAATTTCAAAGCTTTTCGCGCTATTTTTGCTGAGATATGATTTGAGGAAGTTGGTCTTTTTGCAGACTCCTGAATTACATTCCAAACAGGTGACCTGGGGAAAATCGTCATAAATTTCTCTCTAAGCATCGGATTGAAATTTCATAAGAAGTTATAGAAAGAGGATGCACTGTAGTTTCTTGTATATATTTTTCAGACCCAAAGGTCAAAACAGGGACATGTGGCACATCATACAAGTTCGCTCTACTGAACTCATCTATAATTAGGTCACTGTGGGAGATTTGGCATAACTCTTCCTTGGAGAATCCAATTGGGATCAGATTGGTGGCATTGGAAAGAGGACACAGAGTGCTACTACAGGTCGCAATTTCAGAACTGGATGATCCGAAATTACAGAGATACATCAGAGGCAATATCAAGCTCCTACAAAGTGAAAAAAGGTGTGTAGATTTTTTTAAATT
>APFE030171237.1:131374-177080 GCA_000404065.3 Pinus taeda
CCTCAGTATTATTTCCAACATTTTTAACCTCTCTTATAGCCACAAATGTTATTTGTCTCAGAATTTCATATCAGTCATATGAGAAAAGGGGTTGAAATCATAGGCCATTTAAAAATTTAACTAGGGGTATTGTAATAAAGGTTATACCATGCCTCTGTTTCATTTGAACATTAATAGTCTCTTTCTCCAATAACAATGCATCTAGCTTCATGAAGCCTTAGTGTTATGATTCTATTTTCCACCTTGGGCCTCACCAGGGACATACTAATGTCATCAGACTAAAAATATTGTTTTTTGACATCAAAAACACCATTTTGTGCAAGATTACTCCTTGGCCTCTTTCAAGAAGTGAATGGTCACTTGTTTCTAGTCTATAAGGAGTGACTAGTTTTAAAAAAGAAACTAGTTTCTTTTTACCAATTTGCAACAAAGAATCAACTCTGGAACTTTCCAAATTCAATAATTTTTTAGGAGATTAGCTCGAGTTAGTTTGGCCATGATACATTGGAAGCCTTAGAACATATCATTGATATGTTTTTCATCGAATTAAAGTTTTGAACCTATCACCAAGATGTCTTGAAGCCTCCTCCACCATTTTATCAAAAAGGAGTAGTTCAAGAGGTAAAAATGTGGAGAAATCATTGCTTCCTTGTGCTTCTAGAGTATAGGAAAAGATACCCTTAATATTATCTACAAGTTCATTCACACTTGCATAGAAGGTTAAGGAGGACTAAAGGAACTTGAAGCCAAAAAATTCCTCAACAAGTCTCAAGGTAATATTTTGTTTCTATACTTTCCCTTTATCTTTAATATTGATCTATGGATTTTCTCCTCCAATGTTCATAAATTCTTGTCATTTATTTGCAATCATTGGAAAATATATTTTTACTTGAATTGATGATCCGAATCGAAAATGGCATCAACACATGGTACTCATCCACCCATAGTATTCATTGACCCATGGAATTTACCCATGGTATTGTAAATGGCATCCGCCCGTGGTATTGTAAAATCCACCCATGGTATTCATTTACCCATGGAATTGACCGGTAGTATTGTAATGGAAAAATACTATAAGTAACAAGTCAAATTTTGTAAAAGGACATATTTTCTGCCACAATGTAGCGTTTACAGCTCAGAGGCATGTAGCCGCCACATCTCTTCTCAGAGATAAGCTACCATTGCCCGAGCTGGTTTATTTCCACTTGGGTTTTAATAAAAAAAGTTTCTTTGTGGCTTTGTTTATTGGGAATTCTCATATTTTTCTTCTAGCAATTCAAGTTTTTAGATCTTGGGGGTCTCTCCTGCCAAGATCCATTTCATGTTTTCAGATCTTGGGGGTCTCTACCCCAAGATCCATTTCATTCTTTCAGATCTTGGGGGTCTCTCCTCCCAAGATTCGGATCAGTGGTATCAGAGCAGGTTATGATTCCATGGGAATGAGGGTTTGATGCATATTTCAGTTTCAAATTTTGAAGCAATATTCAACAAACTTCAGGCATGTGCTACAAACTCCACAGATCACTTTCTTGGGTCAAGCAGGAAGAATTTTTCTCTTTTCATTTTTTTTGGAGGAATTTTTTTGGGCGAAGACTTTAGAGATCAAATATGAAACATTTGGTACAAAATCTACAAAAACAAATACCAGATCTGGATCCTCTCAAAAAATCACCCAATTTCAAAAAACAAATGGGTCGAATTGGAGTTTGGATGTGGGAGATATCGCTGATTTAAAATCAGCTATTTTATCAGAATTTTTGTGACGACGAAACTGTTGTAGCGCGAATCTGAGATCTTAGAGTGTCCAAATAAAGATTTCCAACTCATGGGAAGATGCAAAATGATCCTTCTACTTCCAAAAATAGGTTTTAATAAATATTCTGAGTTATATTGACTGAGTTATGCCCATTTTAATTATGGAGCACCATTCGAAGTGGGTTCCCATTGGAGACGTGCCCTCCCACCCCACTTTAGTAGGCACCTGCTTCACATTCATCATTTTCAACATAGAAACATTTGGCTTGGGCTATTTGGAGATGTGCCCTCCCACCCCAGGCTATGTAGGCACCTGCTACTTCATCAGCAACATCACGGTTATGGGTCATCCACAAACCTACACTTCATCGAAGTCCATTTCCTAGGCCGCACACTATCAATATCACAGTTGGTCACAAGCATTACAGGGTATCTCTATCCTCGGATCTTCATTCGTCATGGTTATGGGTCATCCACAAAGCCACACTTTATCGAAGTCCATTTTCTAGGTCGCACACTATCAGAATCATAGTTGGTCACAAGCATTACAGGGTATTTCTATGCTCGGATCTTCGCTTATGAGGGTTTTGGGTTAACCACATAAAACTCTTATCTTCAGTGGCTCTTCATATTCAACAAAGGCTTTGCAGGAGGGAACTTTACGCAATGGGGACCATTGCTTCTTAAGGAGGAAGGAATGATCCGAATGGAAAATGGCATCGACCCATGGTACTCATCCACCCATAGTATTCATTGACCCATGGAATTTACCCATGGTATTGTAAATGGAATCCGCCCATGGCATTGTAAAATCCACCCATGGTATTCATTCACCCATGGAATTGACCGGTGGTATCGTAATGGAAAAATACTATAAGTAACAAGTCACATTTTGTAAAAGGACAGATTGTCCGCCACAATGTAGCCTTTACAGTTTAGAGGCATGTAGCCGCCACATCTCTTCTTAGAGATAAGATACCATTGCCCTAGTTGGTTTATTTCCAGTTGGGTTAGATTATATCTAATTTTCACATATATTCTCATTGTGTCAAATGGATTTGAGGGAGGTATAGCCAAGGTTGTATTCTTGGGTCTACATCAACTTGGATCACTTGAGGACAACCACCAAGAATAAGATAAGATTTCCTTGCCATATTTTCCTCATTTGTATGAATTAAATGAACAATTCTAGGTCTACAGTGTAAATCCATAGGGATCTATTGCATTATCTATCTTTGATATGTGATATATTAGAGAAACGACCCTCTTGTCCCCATGATGAATTCTCTTACAATAGAACTAGTGACTCCAATAGGGATAGCCCAGTTTTCCTTTCTTAGTGTAATAAGTTCCATTAGTTACTTTGTTGTTCTAAGTATTTATGGAAGCTTAGGGATATTTGTTGTTGTTGTCTAGAGGCTTTGATATTCTTGGACCTCTCAAATATGGGTCTAATCTATAGAATTTCCCAAATTATTCATATTTTCTTAACATGATAAACCAATCACTTGTTGATAGCTACAAAGATGTGATTCTCACTTCTTTCATAGTAGTGACCTAAAACAACATTGTATAAGTGATATTTTTTAGAATTTGTTGAAAAAATATCTCAAATCTATCTCTAATTTATCTCAAGGAGGTTACAGGTGTAATAATATTGATCCCTGGGTACTTGGACAGTTGGATTTTATTCCATTTCATTTTCCATTTTGATTTAGAAACCTCTTATAACCATTTGTTACTACATAGTTTGCGTGAACATGATATATTTAATAGTGATATGGAATAACTTCTTATGCATATGTAGTAGATTTATGTTTTTATTTGCATCTTCAATTAAAAATTAAAGAATGTTTTGCATACACATAGCCATCTTGTTTAAAATTTTTGGGTGTTTCTTCAAGGAGCATTTTTTGATGGTGATATTTGTGAATACATTTATATGCAACACCCACATGGCTTTATCACTATTGAAAATTCAAGTTTGGTATTCAAATTAAACAGGTCTTTATATGGTCTTAAGCAAGCACCTAGATCTTGGTATGAGAAAATTGATACTTATTTCTTAAAATATGGTTTTGGACAGTGTATATTTAATCTAAATATGTATGTAAAGCACTCTAGTGATGAAATCCTCATTGTTGTATTATATTGGATGATCTTATAATTATTGGAATCCATCTTACATCTATACAAGAATTGAAGAATAAATGTAAGAATCAATTTGAAATCACAAATTTAGGCATATTGCATTATTATCTAGACCTTGAATTTTGGCATATGTCTAATGGTATATTTATTTCACAACCTAAGAATGTGACTAATTTACTCAGTTTTGTATGAGTGATTGTGAGCGTTCACCAACACCATTTTAGTCCAACGTAAATTTAATTGTTAATTGTATTACTCCTCTTTTTCATGCTACTCTTTATTGTCAACTTAAGAGAAATTTGATATATAGGGCATGCAATAGGCATGATATCTAGTTTTCCATTAGTATGGACTCTAGGATTATGCACAAACTTTTTGAAAGTCATTTGTAGACAACAAAGATAATTCTCAAATATTTACAAGGGATAATGCAATATTTTGTTTTCCATTCGAGCAGAGATATAGTTTCTCTTCGTGGTTATACATATTCTGATATTGTAGGTGAAATTTCAAAAAATACTCTACTGTAGGGAACACATTTTGAGTTGCTTCAAGTCTAATTTCACGATCCATTAAGAAGTTTAGAACTCTTCCTCTCTCTTCTTGTGAAGCAGAGTACAAGGAAACGAAAAAAGCAGTTTTACTACGACATGTTCTTTGGCAAGCATGGATTGGTTCAAAAATAAGCTACATAGATAAGATGTGATAATCATAGTGCATTTAAACTTGCTTATAATCCTATGTATCACTCCAAACAAAACACATTGACCTGGATATTCACTACATTCAAGATATCATTGTGGATGATGTTATTTCTTTGGAATATTGTTCCATGGAACAAGAAGCCAATATCTTCAATACAAATTCAAAATTTGTTTGGAATGCAAGAAGTTCTCATCAAGGGGGAGAGTTGATGTAATTCCATATTTGTCCATAAGTGTTCATTATCCCTAGTCATCATTAAGGGGGGTTGTTAGAATGTGTCCCTTTGGAAGGTAATAATGTGAAGGTTATGTCACAAAAAATTGTAAACTTATGTACAATAGGTGTATCTCGCATTCATCATGGAGTAAAACACCCTTGTGATAGTTTATCATGTAAATATGTGAAATTATATTTTCCCACATGTACTGTTTGGATGTAATTCCTCCATACCTCTTGGTATATAATAGTGGTTAAGAAGTACCATGAAAATCACAACACAAGAATATCGAAGATCTATCAAAAGAGAGATCAGTTGGTCTTGCTTTGTTGATTATATGTCTTTCTTCTTCCGGTCACATCAGGTCTTGAGTTTAGTTTTCTCTTTTATGAAAGATTGTTTTGTGTGTGAAAAGCAATGTTTTACAAGATTGGGTATCGTTTGTGAAAAATAATTCTTATGTTACTTTCAAAATGAAAAGTCATTTTCCTTCAATTGTTGAAGTGTCTATGAGTTGTACTCTTTGTTGGAAGTGAATTCATAACATTCAATTAGAGAAACATTCATTTTAGTGATCATTGGTTTCTTTTTGCATTTTGCAAATGTCCGAGTGATTGTAAGTTTAAAGAGAATTTCTTGATTTTTTGTGTTATTGGGTAAAGTGAAAATATTGAAATTATTTTCAGTATTTAGGTAATTTAAAATTGGATATCTACATTGTAGGAAAAGGGTTATAGTGAGATTTAGAGTTTTTTACATTTTTGTTGAAAAATTGAAAGATTCTTTCTTTACTTCAGATAGAAATTCATTGAAAGAAAAAGATATCATTTTCATTTTCGATTACATTAGTATTTGCTTCAAGTCACAATTCCATCAATTTTGACGTTCATTACCTTTGAGTAAACAATAGCTCTTCAAATCAATGCTAATAAAATCAATCTAGAATTTTTTATTCTTAGGGATGTTTTCCACCTACAGTAGATAAAATTGTAGGGATTTGGATTTGGAAAGTGAGTAAACTTTCTGAAGCTACCAACAAACATTAAAATCTTGTGAGAAAAATCCATTGACTACAATTTTTCTCTAGGAATATCCCCTTACAAAGGAGTCAAGAATGAGATCATATCGGACCTGGTGAAGTGATCAACCCCACTTCATTAGCTATGGTGGAGCGAATTACACGTACTACAAAGGGTGTCAAAAGGTACTTAGGAGTCACTTGGAATTAGACCTCAGTTTAACCATGTTGAGGAACTTTCAAGGGGATTGATCTTTGTTACTTTTCCCTTCCATGTACATTCGATCAACGACTGTCCCACAGGTTAAATTATTTTACGTGGTAACCTTAGAAACTATAATCTTATTACTTTTACCCAAGATGATGGTAGAGGGGAAGTCTCTGTTGGACCTAGAACAAATGTTGACTAGAATCACTTGGAAATTTTTGGACAGTATTCTTCATTCAAGATGGCATAAATGAAGTTTACTTACACCAGATCGTGTACATTAAGCATGTTTTTAGCAAAACTTTTTGCACCCTCTCTATCTATAACCACTTTTCACTTTGATATTTACGACATTGGATTTTATCACCAACTAGTGAGTATGCTGTGAAAACCTTGTTTGCATGGTTTGAATCCTTAGATTTTATAGCATGTCTTAATTGTTTGTTTTTACTTTTTAGGCTTTAGGATTGTATTGTGAATATTGTTTGATTTTTTGATAAAAAAATCATCTTGGCTGATTCACCAAAGAAATTGTATAAAATGCAGGGTAAACCCCTTAAATATACACCTAGTCAATTGGAAAAGATAAAAAATGAAAGGTCAAAATGAACAGGATCTGGAACCTAAGAATAAATTGAAACCTCAGTCTGATATTTATCAATATGAATCACCTTTGGTTGTTTTAGCTCCTACTCCTACTCCACCTTCACCTTGAAGGAAGTTGATAATTATGACTGGTTTACCTCATAGATTGATTAACATTAGAGACATTACTGGGAATGAGGAGAAAGATTCACCTAATACTTCAGTCACCACTGGTGAACCTTTTGATCCAAGAATTTTTCCAAGAGTTCCTTTTAATCCTTTCCTACATGATCCTTGATATTCTACCCCTTTTAACTTTTTAGTTCCTAGCTTTCCACCTCATCGCGTTCTTTTTTATTCACTGAGAAGAGACATGTCAGAAATTATTCTTGGGATCCAACCTACTAATTCATCCATGTTTACGAGCTCCCTGAAATCACTATTGTGTGGTGGTCTATTTGTTCCTCCTAGATACCAGTTACTTACCGGGACTTTTTCATGAGCTACTCCTTCTCTTAACCTTCTACTTGGTCATTTAGTTTATCTACATCCATGCCTTAAGCATATACGGTATCATACCAATATATTCATATGATGTCTGGTAATTTAGTTAACCCTCAAGTAACCCCAACTAGTGTTTATTACCCACCTGGGGGCCAACCGCCTTATCCTCCACCTAGAGGACAACTTGTCGAATCTTACCCTACAGTTGGAAGTCAAAATTTACTATAAATAATGGTCAGATACCTCAGCTTGGTCCTTCTCAACCTGTTATAGCTCAACCTTTGATCGGTATTCCTTATTGTGGGATGAACATTATTTGTAACCCTATTTTTTCTCAACATTTTATCAACATGTCCAGCCCACTAGACAACCTATTCCTCAAATTTCTATTTTGAATATTTTTGTACAAGTCCAGCAGTCTGTTCAGGGAATTATTCAAACACTTTTTCAACAACCTATCCAACCACCTATTTAGGAACCTATACAGCAACTTGTTAAGAGTGCACCTCAAACACATGTTCAAACACGTGTTTCACAGTTGATCCAGATTTCACTTCAGACACCTCTCCTAGGAGTATCACAAATAACCATTCCAGTTACCCCTCAAATTCTTGTTCCTCAAATACACAGGAAATCCCTCAAGTTTCTACTTATCAAATTCATCCTACCGTCTAGTCAACAATACATATTCCTATTATGAAATATGATATAGGAATAGTGCAAGTATCTTTTCAAGGTTAATCTTATCAATTTACACCTTTTCAAGGAAGAGTTTTTCAAATTCCACCTTTCCAAGGTCAAGCTTTCCAAAACCAACCTTTTCAAGGCCAATTGATCCAAAGTCAACCTGTTCAAAGTCAATTTGTTCAAGGTCAATATTTACAAGTTCAATCTATATAGGGGAAATATTCCTTAGGTTAAGTGGGTCAAGTTTAACCTTTCCAAATTCAACCATAGCCTAGTCATACTTATCAATTCCCTATTTAGCCTCAACTTGGTATGGTTCACCCTATTTATCCTGGTGGAATCTTGATTCCAACTGCACCAGTTATTCCAAGATATCCTGGGTATCCTCCTCAAGGGGTTGGACTTAACCTACAAGGTTATCAAACTCTAAAGCAAGATCCTAACTGAAAATTATCGTTCATTGCAACCTGTTGAAGGCTCGAAAAATCGGGACTCCAACAAGGAGGAAAACCACCCGGTCCAGACCTTAGGACAACTCCTTTTCCGTTTGGCATAGTGGCTCTGACTGGGGATGATGAGACCAGTTTCCAAATCTATTTATGATGTTTGTGCTAATGGGATTATGTTTTTCTTTTTTGGGTTTTATAGGGTGAATACTTATTCTAAGCTTAATCTATCTTCTAACTATCATATGCAATCTATCATAATCAAAGAAAACATCTAACTTTAAAACTATCCTAGGAGTAATGTTTATATATGTGATCTAAAATTATTTCTGAATGTAATTGATAATAAAGATCATTCAATCACGATAAGAAGAGAATCCATTTAATAATAATCATTTCGTATAAAAAGTGAGACGAAATGATATGAGAATTATATCGCATAAAGAGTCATTCATATATTTAGCATAAATAATAAATCATCATCATACAAAAGTGCAATAATGATAATTAAGAATTTAAACTTTCATACATAAATAACTGAAAATAATTTATTACTTGATACACAAGTAAAAAGAATTAAGAGATAGAAGTACCATTTGTAATAGGTCCTACTCATGTGCTCCAACAATATTGATCTACCTTCAAATCACTTAACATCAACTAAGAGTGCAGAAGTGCAATTTCAGTAGAAGATGCTAAACTCAAGTAGAAAATAAATCCTGTTCCATTAATTTTACCAGAACCTCGTCAGTGGAGGGCAAGATGCACGTTCTGAAGAATGTTTTCGATAACATTTCTGGACCCCTCTCTAAATGCATTAGAGGGGTTTAAATACTAATATATGAAACTTAAAAATAGAAATTACAAAATTAGATGAGGTTTAAATGACCTGCCTCATTTTAGCGAAAATAAACAAAAACAAAAATAAAATATGACTAATCTTGCATCCGGTCCTTGAGATTACAAATACTCAGCATCGGTTTAAGGAGTGTCGGTTGGCCAACTTTAGCTTTCAATTATCCTGTGAATATGACACTAGTGAGTGCTGGCACCATTTTCTCGGTTGAAGTAATCAGGCACTTCAGGGTCATCCATTGGCTGTGTGGTTTCACTAGGTATTGCCAGGATGCTTCCCAGTTCAACCTGTTTACTTGTTTAATTGCCTCTGCCCTTTCTTCTACTACCTGTTTCCATACTGCTTGAAGTTGTTGTGCTTTTGGAAGAAATCCAAGGGTGGTTTCTGTCACTAAATTATTATTGTGTATATTTTCATTTGCAGATTCAATGACACTATTCGCTACTGCTGCCACATCCTCCATTTCCTATTCTACTTCTCTGATCCTAGAATCCCATTTTGCAAATAAAATTTCTTTTTGCGATTCATCTATTTTAGGCATACCTGCTCTTTTCCCATCTTCAAATTTATACCAGTTTAAGAAGTTTGAAACCTTCTTAAAAATTGAATCATATTCAAGTCGTAATTCTAAAACTTGATTTGTTATGTTATCACTTATTTTGCATTGAGAATTCCACTATGAAATCTCCTGGCATAACAATTCCTTTTGTTGTAAAAGCTGGGAATTGAACCCTAGTGCTTTTGTGACAAATTGTTCAATTTTGGGATCATCTTTGTGCAGTTTTGTTATGTTCTACAACTATTCTTATTTATTAGCTAGACTACTCTGATGTGCCAAATGCATTTGTTGAAATTCTTGCTGAAGCTGAGCCAACAACATTTATTCTTGTTGGTTGATGTCGTCCTGCTATAACTATTGTTCCAATAACAAAATCCTATCTTCTTTTTCTTTAAGCAATAGTTGTACTTCTGCTGCTTTGTCAATGGTTGCTGAAGCATACATGCCTGCAACCTATGAGAGTCTAGTGAGATTTGCTGATGGATCTATAGATGGGTCTTTACAAAGAACATCTAGAGGTTCATCCTCAGGAGTGAGTACAGAATCCAACTTTCTTTTCTTTCTTTGTCTTCTAACGACAACTTTATGTTGAGGGTTGTAAAGTACATCTAGAGGAGGAATTTCCTCTATTCTTAATACAATCTCAGATGTGGGAGCAATAGGAATATTCTCTGTTTCCTGAGTATTAACAACTCTTTTGATTACTATCTCTACTATCATCTCTTGTGGATTTGTTAGTGGTTCTATTTTTTGTTCCTCTATGTTGAGTATTTTATTGAAATTTTCCCATTCTTCCTCTAAATCAATTACAAGTGGCTTTGTTTGCTCTGTAAGGGGAGATGAAAATTTGACTTGCTTTACAAACGAAGTCTGCTAAGCTGACTTTGTTAGGGATTGGGCTATATCTTTTATTGATTCTTCACTTTTACTAGGTTCATTCTCTGATGCATTTTTAGATTTATCACCAGATTTTTATGTAGATTCATTTTCAGAACTTGTTTTGGATTCTTGTTTTGAATCTCCACTTATGCTTATACTAGGTATAGGCTCTCTTTCTAACTCAATGAGTAATTGGTCCTATGGGACCTTATGTAACCTCTTTTTCCTATAATTATCAAAAGCTTGGAGACCTTCTTGGTCAAAAGGTATTTGTGTCATGTGCTACACTTCTCTGAAGGTGTTTTTCTACAGGAAAAAATCATCAAAGGGATCTTTTTCATGGGAAAATACTCTTATTTTAAACATTGTGGTAAAATCCTTTACAATGGCAAAGGGATCTCCTGGGAACTTGGGTAATTGCAAAGATAACACATTATCAACTTCTCTAAAAGCATGTCCTAAGTAATGCAATGCGAATAATCCACATGTTGCAGGAAACTGGGGCCAAATGCTTGGAGTCTTTCAGAATCTTGCTCATCCCTCCTTCACTGCATGTCTAATAGGCTATCTCTCTAGCCATCAGTTTGTTCGGGAAAAAAGGTAGAACATGAGGTGAGGCAATACTGTCAAACACTGATATGTGTGAATAATTCTTCCCCAAACCATCTTGCTATGGAGAGAATATCTACCTCGGCTTCTTGGGAAAACCTTGGGGCATCTCTGTTGTAAATCTTCTTGTGAATCAAAAGCATAACTCGGTGACAAATCTTGAAGAAATGTGGCACGAAATTGGATTCCAACATGACTTTATGATATATCTGAATGGGAAGTGGATTTTGAGTAGTCCAATTCCATCCCATAATAGGGAATTTAGAACCAAAATAAATAGTGTCCATAAAATAGGCACTCATAAAAAATGGAGGGTAAACCCTTGAAGTAATACTCCTTTTTCTTTTATATTCTAAAATTGTAGTGGCTAAGTTATCTGGCAAGATTTGGGCCTAATTCATTATTGTAGCATTGACAGTTGCATCTACTAAAGGTGACCATTCTGATGAGAATTTGTTGATGTCTGGCTTACCAAACAACCTACACAACATAGCGGTAGCATAACAGAAAGGGGAACTAAGAGAACCAATGGCATACATACCATTTTTATCTTTCTTGATTCTTTCTTCATTGTTTGACCAATTGTTTGTGCATTCTGCCAAGTCCTCATTTTCCTTGGCAAACTTCTCAACAAAGTATCTATTGTAGATGGCCCGCAGCTCTGGCAAATGGTACATGAGTCCTAGGTTGTCTGGAGTAAACAGCCCTATGACTTCTTTGCTTGCTATCTTGAATTCTCTATATGATATCTATGCATCATCTATAATCCACTTAACCATGTCAATGTAAGGGAGTATCTTTGGTCTTGCAGTAATGTAGTGCAAGAATGAGCATTCAAATTCAGTTAGAGAAGCATTAGAAGAACTGCGTCCATCAACTGTAATTGTTACTTCTATAATTCTCAGTTGTTCTTCCTCTAATAGGTGGCACATGGTTTCCCATGTGGATGTCCCGACATCTCGATTACAAGTGGTGTCTGTAAACAATTGTGTCATTTTTGTCTTCTCAAAAGCGGGTGCCTTTCCTTTCTTCACCATTTCTTCAAATGTTCTTCTCTGTGTGTTTCTCCTAAAAGTTGCAAGCATAAAATAGAATAGGATAAAAATGCTAGCGAATGCAGAAATAAGCAATATAAGGACGAAAATAAGGTGACGGGAGATCTTTAATTCTAAATCACTTTAAAATATATCAACTTGCAACAAATGGCCTTTCACAACTAATCGTAATCATTTTAATAAATGTTCACTAACGAACCGTTACACTTTGAATTAATGCTCATAAATTCACATTAAATTCGGGAAGTACTCTCCTAGAACTGTGAGCCTTTTTAGTTGTGATAAAAGAGATTTTTGATATTTTCTTTCGCAATATCACAGATCACAATATTGCAAAAAACTTGTTTTTGTTAAAGACTTACCGCCATGGGTTGATGCGATATGTGATATGCGAGATGCCATCGCATTTTGCAATGTCTACATATGTTTTATTGATTAGCACCACATGATTGAAACTGCAATGTAAGAAGCTTGTAAGATTCTTTTACGATTTCGCATTTCGCGGATATGAGATAACTTTCATAAGGAAGGTCCATAGCGATCATTTTCGCGATGCGAGAATAGTCTTAAAAGCGTGTTTTCCAAGGTTTATTTCAATATTCACGACTTTCCAGGTATAAAGGTATTCTTTAGGTTTTTTGATCATGTGGCACTTATTTAATAAACTTATCATTTGTGAAGCTTTATGCACCTAAAGTATGAAAAGGTAAATTTCCATGATTTTGCAAGTTCCTCTTTGACATCTTATTTTATTCTAAAAATAAAAGGCATCACTAGGTGCTAAGGTTTTATTTTTCCCATTTATTAATGTTATTACTAATACTAATAAATGGGGGGGTTTGTTGATAGTCACAACAATTGGTGATTCACTTGGAAGAACCAGTTATCTCTGAAGGTTTTTTGAATTTTCTAAAACTTCCAAAATAGAGATGGTTTTGAAAATGAAACTACATGTATGAAACATAAGGCAAATAGTGTTATTTATTAATACAACATCTTGTTCTAACTATCTTTATTTTGATTATCTTCTTCTCAAATTTAGTCATTTTACTCACATCAGTCATTACTTAGTTGTAAATATAAAACAAAAGCATCTCGTTAGATCGGTTTTGGTGTACTCATTTGTCGTAGGTATAGTCTCTGATGCCAGTAAACATTCATAGCCTTGACAGAGTTACCTGTTACCCAACAATGATCCAGTGTCCCATTTGAGAAGAATGCAATTTTCAAATATAAATCCTCATATATACTTATTTCTTTTTCTTTTCTTATTTCTCTTTTACAATGTCTTGGTTTGTTGGCCAAAATTGACAATGCCATTCACTTGATTCATAACTTAACTGAACAAGCTAGCTCTTGATGAGACCCCTTGTCTGTTGATTGAAACAATCTCGAGCCATTACCCTGTTTTGATATTCAGTTATGTCAATGTCAATTAGTTATAATCCTTATGATCATGATAAGCCAACTCTTGATGAGATGTCTTATTCTTTAAGTTTAAAGTGTATAATTGGATTACTTCTTGAAACTTACAAATTCCTCGAGTGGGGGGAAGGTCATTGGTTCCTTAAGAATTTTCCTGGACGACAATTGTAGAGTTTAAGAATAGCTTTTCCGTAGAGAGCCTTTGCTTTGTTATTGATACCTTTTGTGACTGATGTAAAGAAAACTTCTTCCTAAGGTTGATTCTAACCAAACTCAAATAGCTGAAACAGAAGAACAAGCAAAAATTTCCAAAATAATAGAATTTAACCCTATGTTTCATAAATAGAGATTAATTTTCATAATCACTCCTACTTATACAAGCGAAAAAACAAAATTGGAATGAGAAACTATTCTTTTTCGTGAAACCAAAAGTGAACATTCTCAACTTGTTTTATTATCAAAAGAAAACTTAACTAAAACTATGAGCTATAGAAAAATAGAAGAGATCACCTTCTATGGAAAATATTTCTTTAGGATCTGTCCATTAACAGGTAAAGATTCCCTCTTCCCTACTAAATCTTGTAACATAAAATTTGATGGGCCAATGAGTTCGACAATCTAGAATGGTCCAAGCCACATCCATTGGAATTTAGTATGCTTGCCTTTCTCTTCATGGGCCTTATCCCATGTTAATACTAAATCTCCAAGTTGAAAACCTTTTCTAGACACTGAATGTAAATCAAAAGAGGATTTCACTAATTGTTGATGATGCGCGTGGGTAATTCTTCCCTTCTCTTGTTCCTCTTCAAGTTTAATAATTTGAAATTGTCTTAATAGGATGGATGAGAAAGGAGTTTCTTCAATGAATTGGACTAAGGATAGTGAAGGAATAGATAGATTTGTTGGTAAGACCACTTCTTTCCCATGAACTAAATTAAAAGGAGAAGTTCCAATGGAGGTCTTCTGAGTTATTCGATTTTCCCAGAGGGGATACATTAAAGACTTATGCCAGTTTCTCTGATTTTGGTCAATAGTCCATTTAATAATTCTAATAAGGTTTTTGTTCATTGATTTGGATACCCCTTTTCCTTATGGATAATAATTAGCAGAGTATTTGGGTTTGAAACCTCTTTTGAGAGTGAATTCTATCATGGAATTGCCTGAGAAATAGGATGCATTATCAAACATCAAAGTAGAAGGCAAGCCAAACCTGGTGATGATGAATTGATCTATAAATTCAATAATACTATCAAAGTTGGTTGCCTTGAGTGGAATTGCCTCTACCCATTTAGTAAAGTAGTCAGTAGCTGTAAGGATGTATTTATGTTGTTTAGAAGAATGAGGAACGATCTCACCAATTATATCTAATCCCCATTGTTCAAATGGTTTATTGATGTTGACCGGCTGTAATGGAAATGATGGTTTCTTTTGTCTTCCAGTAGCATCTTGTCAAATCTCACATCTCCTTACATCACTATGTGCATCTTTAAATAAAGTTGGCTAGTAGTAGCCAGCACGTAGGATTTTATGTGATGTTGCTTCAGATTTCTCGAGGAATCTAAGAAGAAAAGAATTGTAATTCATTCTAAACAATACATCATTAATGATTTGATACTGTTTATCTTTTACCCTTAGGGCTCTTTTCTTTGTGTAATTCAAATGTGAAGGGGCATATCCAATTTTTAAGTAGAAAACGATATCAACATATCTTGATTCAAAGCCATTTAGGCTTACCTCGTAAATTTCTACTTCACTATCTAGAGACTGCAACTATGATATATTTGATGGTCCTGCCAACAACCTGCAAAAACCTTGACCTTTTACAATATTTGCTGGTCTAATTTCAGCATCATATTCTTGCAGGGCTGTAACCCAATTTCTCTTTTCACTCACATCTTTTTGTACCAAAATATTTCTTACTGCTGAGAATGGTACTATTATTTAGGTGTGAGACTTGAGAAGGAAAGGCCTGAAGTATTTAACTACTTTGAAAATAGCATAAGCTTGTTTCTCAACATCAGAGTATTTTAATTCAACGCTTTGTAGATTTGAACTGGAGAAAGAAATTGGAGCTTCGACTTTCTCTTGATTTTCTTGTGTGATTATGGCAACATATGATATTTCAGAGGCGAATGTATATAGGTTGAAGGGATTGGAAAAATACGGTGTTGCTAGAGATGGGGCATTTAGAATTGCTTGTTTTATCAAATGAAAACTTCATGTTCCGAATGAACCCATTTAAAGAGAGAGTTTTTCTTTATCATGGCTTGGAGAGGTGCCAGAATTCTTGAGAATTCAGGGATGAATCCCTTAACAAAATTGATTTGACCAAGGAAAGATTGCATTGCTTTTTTATTATGGGGTAAAGATATCTCAAAAATTTCCTTGATTCTATCTGGGTCAATATGGATTCCTGATTTGGATACTGTGAATCCAAGAATTTTTCCTTCACTCAACGCAAAAAAAAAAAAAATTGGGGTTAAGCGAAATTCCATATTTTTGACAACGTTGAAAGATTTGTTTCAAGCCTCTGAGATGATTACTAGTTTTTTAGAATATACCATTATGTCGTCTAAGTAGATTAACACTAGCATGTTTACTAATCATTTAAACACAATGTCCATGGCTCTTTGAAACGTGGCACCAACATTGATTAGCCAAAATGGTATCTTTTGATAAGCATAACTGCCCCATTTTTTCCTGAACATAGTTTTCAATTGATCATCTGGGTGGACTAGGATTTGATTAGACCCTGAAAAGCCATCTAAAAAGGACACTAACTTAGACCCTGCGACTGATTTTAATATCGGTTCCATGGGAGGCAATGGAAAATTATACTTTTGGCAAGCTTTATTGAGGTTGTGAAAGTCTGTATAGATCCTAATATCACCATTTTTCTTTCTGGCTGGGACAAAATTCGAGACCCATCTGGAATGTCTGATAAGAAAAATAATCTTGGCTCTTGGTAATTTGTTCAACATAGATTTAATCTGGCTTTCCAAATTAGGATGTATTTTCCTTAATTTCTGCCGAACTGGTTTTTCATCGAAAATCATGGGACTTGTATGATATATAATTGAAGTGTCATAGGTTTTAATATCATCGTAATTCCAAGTGAAGACACTCTTGTATTGTTTCAGCAATCGAATAAAAGTTGATTTTTCTTCAGATGTTAGGCCAAGACCTAAGTTGATGTTTTGTGGTTTCATGTCTATCCCCAGATTGATTAATTCGTATCTCAGAGTCAAACTTTGGAGTTTTGAATTGGTGGATCATTTAAATCTGTCCTTTAAGTCATATAGGTCCTCTAACTTGACTACGAATTTTGGTATAGAATTCTTGTTGTTTTCTTGTTCCAGTTGTTTGTCATGTTGGTCCTCGTCAATTATCTGATCATTGTAAGAACCCTCTGAAGTAAGAAAATTCACAATATTAGGGTTGTTGTTGAAGACTCTCCAGTTGGTAATGTTATCAGGAATAGAGGGTCTAAAAATTAATTCAATGGAGAATCTATCTGGGATGTAGTCCTCTAATGGAATAAGCTTGGGAGCTACACTAGCAAGGAGATTAGCGCTATTGTTTTGGAGTCTTCGAATAGATGAAATATTAAACACTGTAAAGTGTGAGGTCAGGTCTTGTACTAAAGATTGATAGTGTTTCACATGTCCTGACAAACAGTGTATAGCATTTCTTATTTGCCAAATGACAATCTCAGAATCTCCAAATACTTGAAGGTATTTGATATTGAGTATGATTGCTTTATATATCCCTTGATATAGCCCTTGAACCAATGCTTCATATTCAGTAGTATTGTTTGTGCAATCGAATTCAAGCTTGCATGCTAACATGGTTTTCTCTCCTTTTGGACTAACTAATATGCAACCTGCTTCTACTCCATCATTGGATTAGAACCATCGAAAAATAATTTCCAAAACAAGGTTTTATTTACAGGTTTATCTATAAAATTGATGCATCTAGAAATGTTAGTTTGAGAAAAAAATTCTATCTGAGATAAAACAGAATTTTCCAAAAAAAGTGAAGGGTGAGAATTTAAATTTCCTAAGAATGACTCAATAGAATAATTTCCGATTATGTTGTTGCTATACGCTGCAAGTTCATTTTCTCCTTCTAACTCTATTACTATATACTTCTGTTGTTTCTCTCATTCAACTTTAATCTTATTTGGTTTACTGTTGTAGGGGAGCCACATATGAGACCAGTCAGTTGCAAAGTAACCGTGAAGCTTTTTTGACCAATCACTACTGAGGATTAGGCCATAAAATTCAGGAATGTCAGCCCCCAGTATATCAATGACTTGACACACCTTTGGGTTCGATGAAAGTGTTATGGTTACTTGATTAAGTTCTCCAACTACTTCAACTTGAGACTGATCTAGGTGTACTATTCGTACTACAGATTTCTGAGGCTAAACATTTAATTTAGCAAAAACTGTCTTAGGTAAAATATTAGATGATGCACCAGGATCCACTAGACAATTATGCAAATTTTTACTAAAAACTTCAAAAGAAAGTAGAAATGGCGGAGTATGAGATTTGGATCTTCCACCAATTAGAGCAATGTCGTTTGGGTCAATTTTATTTGAAATGCTAGTTGGCGGTCTTCCCATTTCATGAGTATCTTATGAAATTACAGCTATGGGAAGAAGTATAGTAGGTACTGCATTGAGTTCTTTCATGAGTAATTTCTATTGATGTTTTAATTTGATGAGCTCATGAAGAGTAATGTTTGCTCTGGTTTTCTTCAACAATGTTGTATTCCATTTCATCTAAGACAATAAGTGTTTTAGATGAAGATGTCGAATCAGATTGGATTGAGTTGGTCTGAGTAGACTTTGGTGAGGATTCTTTACCTACGATTTTATCCCTAGAAGGTGGAATTGTGATTTTCGGTTTTGTGCTAGATTGTGGAGAGTTGAGTTGGTTTCTACTTCTAGTAGACCCAGGTAATGCTTCTTGATCTTCCTCATTTGGAAGAATGAAGTCCCACATTCCTTGTAGTTCAATGATTTCTTCATTGTCAATTTATTCCTCATTTGAAACTTCTTCCTCTTCCCCTTCAGGTTCAGCATTTGTTACAGCATTTGGAGGTTTTGGATAAGTTGGAGGATTTCATTTAAAGGGTCTAAAAGTCTTCTTGGAAGAGGTTTCTGCTACCTATTTGTTTATATCAACTAGATCATTGGACATGGTCTTCAAGACTTTCTGTAACCCTTCTAGGTCGAAAGGGTCCTTCGATTGTTTCTTCTTAGGATCATCTCTAAAAGACACTTTTTTAGAGTTTCTATCTTCTACAACAATTTTATTTTCTACGGCTAGGATATGTTTCTCTACAGCTATTGCCTCTTTCCTATTTTCTGCTAATATTGGCTCGGCAGTTCTATCTACAAATATGGTTGAATTTGAAGGTAAAGCAAAAATATACCATTCATTTTGGATTTCATTGCTAGACTTAGATGCTGCTGGTATTTTGTTTAATATTTTATTGAAATGAGAGTTGAAGTCCTTAACTGGTTATTTTGGTTCAGCTTTTAAATTCGAGATCTCATTTATCAAGGTTTTTGTGGACCTATCATCCCCGAATTATGTTAAAAACTGATCTTGAAATGAATCCCAGTTATTAATGGAGCCTGATGGTAATGAAAAATACCATGACCCTGCTACTCCTTTTAAAGTATAGGGGAATAATCTTACAATAGTGTCCTCTTCTGTCACTCCTTTCAAATTAACAAACAACATAAAATTATTTATGTGTTTTTATGTCTAATATTTTCTAAGAATTGACAAAGAGGGGTGTCATCTTCTAGTACCTCTGATGATATTTCCATTTTCTCTATCTTATCTATAGTTAAACCCTCTTCTTTATTAATGGGTTCAAGTTTAGGGTTTGAGGTTATTCTGTGTTAGCTTCTTCTAGTAGTCATGACCATTTCTCCTTCCTATACTTCTATAAAATGATTACGGACCAAAAGGTTCTTCCAGTTGTATCCATTGGCCCTCAAATGTGCTTCAATGAGGATTTTAGGCAATCCATGGTGATAGAGGGCAATGTTGAGGATTTTTTACTCTCATTGTACATTAGAAGCCATTTTCTTAAGACTACAAAGCAAGAAGTATGGTAAATTTAATTCATTTCCATCAATAAAATGTAGTAAGAGTCGAACAAGGTAGAAGAAATGGTACCATATCTCCCCTCACAAGTTAAGAACTTTTGAATGACCAATAATAAGTTCCTCAATTTAGTTTTTAATGCAGTCATTGGTATTCCCTTTTTTAAAATAAACATATCCATACCTAGGTCTTGGAGGAAGACTTTCCATTCTTTTTCTTTGATTTTTTTTTCAACCAACTCTCTCCTTTCTTGGGTAATTATGTTTCTTCTTCCACTATGGACTTTGTAAGTATGAGCTTGATGTCATCAATTTCTACCTCTACTCCATCAAAATCTCACGCCAAAAATTTTGTGACTACTTTCTCATGCCCATTGAATTTCTCAAAGAAACTGAGCCAACACACCTATTGCAACTGGTCTCTGACCTGAGGAGATGCCTAAGAGAATTTTACTCCATTGGGCTTAGTTTTGACAATAACACCCGTGGTGTAGGAGGAGTTTCGATCTTGGATTGTTTCTCTTTGACAAGGATGGTGGAGGTAAATGGAAGGATGGTAGAGAAGGATGAATAGACTGAGGATGTCAAGTGAGGATTAAATAGGTCTTATCGTGGAAGTGTTAGATTCATAATTAAAATCTCTCATTTATTAATGATTGGCATGACCCGTAGATCCATTTTATAGGATCTTTACCGTTTTAGGCAATTTTGTAGAGATTTGATGTGACAAATCAAGATATGATGGTAGTATGAGGTTGTAAGAGGTATTATTAGAGAGGTATAGTGGTAGGGGGTGTTATAAGGTTTAGGATTTGCCTAATTTTTATGTGTATCATGATCATTCAATGAGTTTAAAAACCTAATGCTCTTAAATGAAAAATAATTTAACATCCTAGTTACATACCTTAGCACATACCTCTTTGAAATTTAATGCATTTTCCTCTGCTCCAAGTTGGAAACTTATTTATATGTAGATTGATCTTTCTACAGAATTGGAAGTTGGTTGCAAAATTTCAAATGTGCTACAAAATGTCAATAATTCAATAGTTGTTTATTTTTCAAAAAATTGCTAATGCATGGAATGGAATCTTTACTGCTACTACTTCTTGATGGTATTTGAAGATAATTCATGCCTCAAAAGTGTTTCATTAGACCTGAAAATTTACTAGAAAGAAAAGGGGGTAACAAGAAAATGGGAAAGAGACAAGGGGTGTGAAAATCTACACTGCCAAGAATTCTTGGTATTCAGATAATATTTTCTATATAGACATGCCAACAATGCTGGTTTTCATGTCTATACTTATTATTTTATTTTTATTTTCTTTCTATTTTACTGAAAATAAAATTACAATTGGGTTGGAGGATGGGGATAAGAATCTCCCTTCTCAACCAACTTGAAATCATAATTATCTTACAAATATTTAACAAACTCTTCTATTATGAATGGTTTATGATATAATATTAATCTATTACCATTAACTAGGAAGGTAACTTTTTCTTCATCAATTGTTTTTATTTTTACTGCTCCATTATCAGAGACAATATCTATCTCATAAGGACCAAGCTCATGAGTTTGAAACTTTCCTTGAAAATTTTTGAAATTAGAGTAAAAAAGAAGAGCTCAATCACCTAGCTTTAATATTTTATATTTAATGATTTTTTCATGCCATCTTGATCTTTGTTGTTGAACTATGTTGGTTCTTTGGATAACATCTTTTTGAATCTCACCTAGCTCATTAAATTTTATTAATATTTGTTTTTGAGCTAAAGATATATCAAGGCACGATTTTGTTGTTGTTCTAAAAGTATCCACTTGGAACCCAATTGGAAGCAAAACTTGCTTCCCATAGACAACCCCATAAGGAGTATGTCCAATTGTATTTCTCCATGTCATATCGTATGCCCATAGTGCCTCTTGAAGCCTTTCTAACCAATCTCTTCTATGCAAATGCACAATCTTGGTTAGAATGCTTCAAGTACCTTATTGGTGGATTCGACTTTCCCATTTTCTTATGGATGATATGGAGTAGACTTCTAATGTTTGATTTTATATTGCTCCATTATTTTTTGCACCATATTGGATGTAAATTGAGTACCTTGACTTGTCACAATTTTGCTTGGGACACAAAAATGAGTAAAAATATCCTCAAAAAGAAATGTAACTACAACATTTTCAGTTGCAAAAGGAAGCAGTTTAGGGTCTACCCATTTTGTAACATAATCTGTACATACAAGTATATAAATTTTCTGTCTAGATGGAGGATTGTTTGAACCAACAAAATCTAGAGCCCATTTTTCAAAAGGCTCTACCAGTAACTATAGTTGTAGAGGCATCTCATCTGATGGAATAAGCTTTCCCATTCCTTAGGAGTTATCACATCTCTTGACATATTCTTTCACATCTTTGAAAAGAGAAGGCAAATAATATCCTAAAAGAAGAAATTTGTAAGCAGTTCTTCTATCAACAAAATGTACTCCACATGGTTCATCATGACAAGCTTTCAATATTTCTGGTACTTCATCCTCTCGAACACATCTTGAGAAGATTAAATCTGGTCCAGTTTTGTATAATTCTCCATCTATCCAAGAATAAGGTTCACTTGATTTTATGAATTTTTTCTTCTCTTTGGATGATAATTGTGGGGGTAACTTCAGGATCTTCAATTAATGAAGGTTCAAATAGTCTCAATCTATTTGCATCAACGACTGAGTAGATGTGCATGTAAGCTGGTAAATCAAGGCGAAACGTTTTCTCACCATTTTTCTCAAGTATCTTGAAAGTTCCATACCTTATTGGCTTAATATTTTTACCTTCACCTTGCATTTTCTCCTTATTGATATATAGCCAGACATGATCACCAACTTGAAAACTATGCTTCATCTGATGCTTGTCATGCCTTTTCTTGTACTTGGCTTGCCTCTTTTCCAACTGTTCCTGTACTGCCTGGTGAATCTCTTGGATTTGTTCAATGAACTCGGTTGCCTTGTCCACATCACTGTGTCCATCAACTGCTATGTCTTTACCAAAGACAAAATCCAAGGGAGACCTTGGTGTGAAATCAAAACAAGTCTCGAAAGGAGATCTCTGTGTAGAAGAATGTTTTGCTCGATTGTAAGCATGTTGCACATAACACAAATGTTCATCCGAAAGCTTCGGATTCTTGTTGCAATAGCCTCTCAGCAACTGGATCACTGTCATGTTGACTACCTCTGTCTGGCCATCTATTTGTGGATGAAAGGTTGTGCCTTTCTTTAGTCTAGTGTCCATCAATTCCCACAAACTTGACCAAAACTTCCCAACAAATCGGGTGTCTTGATTAGATACAATTAAAGTGGGTAATACAAAATGAACCCATACATTCTAAGAGAACAACTTTGCAATTTGTTCAGCTATAATCTGTTTGTTACAAGGTATCAAAATACACATTTTGCTGAACCTATCCACAACAACATATAAATAGTCATGACCTTTCCTAGATTTAGGTAGTCCTCCAACAAAGTCAATAGAAACACTTTCCTAAGGATGAGAAGGAACTGGGAGTGGAGTGTACAAGCCTAGTTTTCTATTGCTGGGATTGCTTTTAGAACACATGGTACACCCTCTTAAATATCTAGAAACTGTCTCATTCATTTTCAGCCAATAACAAAATCTTTATAGTTGTGCAACTGTTTTATTTGCCCCAAAGTGACCTGATATTAGAGAAGTGTGTGCTTCTAGAATTATATTTACTCTTTCAGTTTGTGGAATGCATAGCTTCCCACAATGATACAAGAGTCGGTCCTTAACATGATAATCCAATTCTTTTATTCATTTTCCTTGACTTAAAGTTGCATATACATCTTTGAAATCTATATCTTGAGCATATTTTTTAATGTACCTCTAATGCAGTACTGAATTATGCTTAAGTATAGTCGATGCATTTATAATAGGTCTAGATAACATATCTGAAACTTTATTGTGTATTCCCTTTATATATCTGATGACTAATGAAACTGTTGTAGAAAACTGATCCACCTATAGTGTCTTGATTGCTGCAACTTACTTTGGGAGTGTAGATATTGAAGTGGTTGATGATCAGTATGTATGACTATCTCTTTTCCCATTAAATAATGTTTCCACTTTTTCACACTCTATACTAATGCATACAATTCTTTATCGTATGTTGGATAGTTAACCAATACAGAATTAAATGTCTCATAATGATAACATATGGGTTTACCATGCTATATCAACACTACTCCCATGGCATAGTCAGTGGCATCTGTTTGGATATCAAATGGCCTTTAAAGATTAGGTAGTGCTAGTACTGGTGCTATACTAATCTTTTCTTTCAAGGTGTCTGTAATTTGCCTCCTCGCTGAAACACCTTGTTCAATCTTGTTAAAGCATGTAAGGGAGTTGCAATTGAGGAAAAGTTAGAAATGAACTTTCTCCAATATTGTGCTGCTCCTATGAAGCTTCTGACTTCTGTAGCAGATTGTCTTTCTTAATTAAGGATTGCTCTGAAATTTTCTGAAATCTCTGGCACATCTTCTACTTCAACTAACTGACTATCAAAATCCTTCAAACCACTATCTGAATATAATAAAAATGACTCTAAATCTGTATGTACAACATTAATTAGATGATTAAGTAGTTTCTCTGTGCTTGTAATCATGTACTTCATTTAGTTCTCCCTATATAGTTTTCTCAATTAGCCAAACATGGGAATGGTTGCATAGGAGAAATCTAGTTGTAAAGTCCCTTTAAGCTTTGCACCCCACAATCTAGACAAAAGCATACCAAACCATGGAGGAATGTCCACAACAACCACATCCATGAGAACATTCTTTGCTGGGATTTGGTCTAGAGACACCACCAATTCTTTGATAAGACCAATACAATGAACTCTACCTGAATCAAATGAATATAGGTCATGATACTTTCGAGTAATGTCAAGGCCAAATTTCTCCATAATGGCTTTTGGCATCAGATTATGGGAAGCTCCAGAATCAAACATGGCATTCTAGAGGACATACTCATGCAATCTAAGGCTTATATAAAATGGAGGAACTTCACTATCATCAAACTGACCCTCTAAAGTAGGGCCAAATATGTGCTCAAGGTGATCATCTTCTATATTGACCATATCAAATAAAGGATCTCTGTTCAAAATTTTGGAGACTTGGTGTTTATAACTGTTGTTCTTCATTAATTTAGTCAAAGGAATTGAAACTTTTAATTTAGTAATCTCATTTTCTAAACTAAAAGTTGAAACGTTATCTACCTCTTTGACTGGAGGGTCCTTCTTTTTGACCTTTTTCTTTGCTACACCTTGCTAATAGGTCTTCTCATTTGTAGATGATCCTTTGTTGTAAGTTGGGTCAGCAGGCTCCTTCCCTTTCTTCTAAATGTTCGAGGAGTCATTCTTAGGTTGAGTTTCCTTTCTCTTTTGAACTGCGATGACTGGTACATCTCTGCTTCTTAATGAATATTGTTTCTACTATGCTTTCAATTCATTCATATATCCTCGTTGATAATCATCTGACTCATCCTCCAAAACTACTTCATTTGCCAATATGTAATCTTCATCCTTTTAAACATCATGGATCTCTGAATATTTTTCATCTTCCGTGAGATAAATGGGCAAACCATCGGTAGTAAAGAAATGATTTTCTTCCATCACTGGATCATCATAATCTTCACTCTCTATTCCATGTACATAGTTTTACTGCAAAGGAGTTTTGACTTTCTGCTGTGATGACCAATCTTGTCCCTTCTACTCCCTTTGTTTAATCCTAAACTGAGGTTGTTGTTGTCCTCTGAAGTTTGGATTTCTGATTGTGGTTTTAGGCTTGTTTGCAATTGTTAACGGTCAAACATCTTCTCAATTTTCCGAATTTTATGATCTACCTTAACAACTGAGGAAGATGCTTCTTCCTTTATAGTCACCTTCTTTTCAGTCTTCATCCTTGCTCTTCTCGCTAGCAGATTTTCCTCGACACTTACTGTGTTTTTCTGCATATCCTCAAGTGTAGTGGGATCTCTTTCTCTCAACTGATACACCATATCATCATCGAAGATGTTGAGAAATTTGATCAATGCTAACCCCATCAGTGGCTTAATGTCAGTTGGAATAGCATTATAAACTATATTGAATCTTATGCAGTAATCTTGGACACTTTCACTACATTCCTTTTAATATTTTCACACTCATATAGAATTTGGAGAGGATTTTTCTTTACCTCATCGGTCCAGGAATTGTCTATGGAGAACCGGAAAAGTATTGATAGATACCACTGGTAATGCTCTAAACCACTTTTGAACCTCACCTCCAAAACTCTGCACAAATAATCTCATAGACACATTTTTGGCATCTACCTCATGAAGATCAAAGAAGTCATTCATCCTATCAACATGTTATTGTGTTGTGATACTTTGAGTGGCATTGAATAGAGGTATCTTACTTTAGTAATAAATGGTCATATCATCCAAATTATGAGGCAGAACAAGAGGTGCATATCTGGCAGCCATGACTCAAGGCGGATTTGAAATTGGTCTTGGGGAAAGAGGAGTATTTATGACAACAAGAGCTATTGATGTAGCAGAAGTGATGGGTATTTGAGGGGTAACAATAGGATGATGAGGGAGGGAAGGTATAAATGGAGATGTCAGATGATTCTCTACAATATGGGGAAATGATGGAGAGACAAAAGATGTTGAAGCCGAATCAAAGAGTTCAGGAATTCGATCGGTGGTGAGGGATGACTGAGGAGAGTTCTGAAGATTCAAGTTACTTATCAAGTTGGCTCATTGGATTTCAAGTTCTTTGGTGAATTTTGGGTCAACAACTATGTCCAACAATTCACTATCAGATGTGGTTCTAAATAGGGATAAAAGAAAGTATTCGTCAAAAGGAAGATCTTCAAGGAATATCCACTCCACAGGGCATGAATGAGATCTGAAAACCAGTTTAGGAATTGATAAACTATCTTGTCTGAGTATTCTTGGGATGAGATTAGTACTTTTGAATATGGGAGGAGGATCAGGATTGGGATTGGACTTGGTGTATCTTCTTGAAGCCAATGTGTTCAAAGTTCTCAAGATTTTTATATTACTTTACAACTTTCCACTTTTCATGCTACTGAATTCTAAACTTATCATCCAAAAGTTCAGAACCTCTCAATTGTACTGGGGTGATTTATCTTTCTTCCCCTATATGGTGGCCACTATTTTAGATCCTAGATTGACCTCAGGCTGAAGGGAGGCAATCCTAGGATAACCACAAACCAAGCTTAACCTGGTAGCTAGCCTTACCAGGTCCGGAGAGGGCTCTTTCTTTGTCAATATCAGTTGAGATGACTGAATGAAATATGGATTTTAGGCTAGGTATAGTAGCTCTAGGGTTTTTGGTTGATTTTTATGGTTTTATCGTTGGATCAAATGGAGCAGGCATCTTTGGGTCCGGGAAATCAAGTCAGGAATGCAGGGTGTTCTATGGGGCAAGGTAGGTAGGTGTTTTGGCACTTGAAATTGAGTGAGATGGTAGGTCTAAGACTAGTGAGGAGCTGAGGAGGACATGTAGATATCATGTATCCTCTTCAAATTGTAGAAAACATAAAAAACTAAATGGATTCCTAAGGTAGAGCACTATAACCAATGTACTCTACCTATGTATCTTGATTTCATTTAGTTTAGAAGAATAAATTAGATTTTTGCACACATAACACATGAGAAAAACTAATGACAGAAGGAGAAACTATGAAAAAACAAATTAACGCAAGAATCCCACAAAAATAGCTGCAAATCCTAGTTTATTTCCTTGCCAAACTGTTGTAGAGATGTACAATGTAGCTCAGAGCATCCAAGAGAGTCCAACCTTTGCTAATGACTGAAAAAATACATAATATAGACATTCAAACCACCTATGCTAGCCATCAGGGGTTGAATCCAAGAGATAAGGAACTATTACAACCATTTCCAAACAAGGAGCAAGAACATAGGCAGTGGAACAACTTGACTCTAAAACCATGGAAATTGATTCATTTACCCCTAACCACCTCAAAATGATGAATCTACCCTCTAAGGTCATTTTACAATTACATTTACATAGCATAGCATCATTGAAAATCATAAATTCGTCCATGATGGGAGAAAAAGTCAACTTGTAGAAAAACTAGGCGAAAATTGAATTTTTGGTCAAACTAGCTCTATGCGTAGTGCCACTGGCTAGGTGCCTAGCGCCACTTCACAGCTGATTTTGGAGGCTTTTCCCTTAGCCAAATTGAGCCCAAGATAGCTCATTGGAAAGATATTCCTATATATTTTATGGAACATCTTGAATGTTTTCATTTGGATGTTATTTCCCCCCTCAAAGTAAAATCTCCCAAGGCTGCTTCTGTGTGTCTAAATAGAGGCAGAGAGGTCATGTTCTGATGGTTGTTTGACCTTTAGGTGACCAAGTTTTGCCCCAAAATTGCTGAAATTTTCTGGGTTTGATTTCCTCCTCATGTTGAATCCAAATATGCAAACATTTCTTGAAAAAGTCTTCCAGTGAAAATCATAGCGTCGATGGCGCTACGCACCTAGGGCAAATTTATGTGTTGCAAAATTTCAACAATTGAAAATGACCAAAATTTGTCAAAACCTACGCAGATTTGGCACAAGGCACTATCATTAATTGCTTTGATGGGCTAATGTAGCTTCAACCAATATTTTTAACTTGTCTTGCTCCTTTTTGCTCCTTAAGGCTTTCCTGAACCTAGCCTTAAGCTTCCTCATTCTTATGTTTCAGATTTTGTTCCGGGTCATGTAGTGGTAGGTCATGTGACGAAGCATCTTCTTGTCTCTATTGGCCTTCTCAATCAGCCCCTCAAGGTGTATGTTGACCCTCTCAAGCCAAGTTTCCCAGTCATTCTCGATCTCTTTTTCAATTGGAGTCAACTTGACCTTTGCCTTCTTAGCCTTTTGCTTTTTCTCCTTCATCATTTGCAACTCCATGAGGACTTGCTTGTTGGTCAATTGTTTGTTTTCTTGCTCTAGATATTTGAAGACCAACTGAGCCCTCTCTAACTTGTCTAACAAGGCTTGTATCTAAGCCTCTTGTTCCTTTATGATCATGTCTTTGACAGTCTTTGGATCTTGACTATCCAAGTCAATGACATCAACTCCTTGTGTCTCCTCGTGATCAGCAAGGTCAAAATCTCTCTCTTTCCCATCTCCAAGGTCCTTCTTATGCGTCTTTTTCTTGCCTTTACCCTTACCCTTATGTCGTTGCTCAACCTGTACCTGTTTAATTGAAGAAGAAGGCAAAGCCCCTTCCACTCCTTGTGGAGATAGCATTAACCTATAGCCTGATGATGAAAGTGATACCCCTTCCACACCTTGTGGAGATAATACTCGTCTGGCAGCTACAAAAAGTTTCCTAGTGCCACTCTCATATGTCACAAATACTGGCACCCCAACAGTTTCATTCTCTTGAACCTTTTCATGTCCAAAAGGTCCACCTTCTTTATGAGGCACTGATGAAAAGACTTGCGGGCCTTTGAAAATTTAATGAGAAATGAATGTCTCCCATGGCATACTAAGAAGGTTTAGCTGATGCAAAACTATGATTTTAATCAAAGAGTAGTGGTAAATGCTAGTTGACCGCTGGGGGCATGATTTCTTCTTTACAATGAGTGCCATCTTCTCAATGTTTCTGAACATGACATAGGGGTATTCATCATTCTCACCTTATTGAAATGCATCAGTAGTCTAATGTGGTAGGCATACAGTCGGGAGAACCTACCTTCACAACTAAAGTACTTGATGATGATCTTCATCAATGGAGAAAATCTGTCCTCCAAAAATTTAAAGGGAAATACTCTCTTGCATTTGTTATGGTATTTAGCCTTGATGTAAGCCTCATAGTACTCCCTATCAATGTCCTGACCTTTTTTTCCACTTTTCACCAACATTTGGAATACATGTAGCTTCTGAAATGACAGCTAGTGACAAAGTGAATGTAACCCCAAGAATGTTTACCTCATTGTTGTCCAAATGTGTCACAAACAGCCTTGCTAATTCATGATGAGATTTACCTTTCCACCATTTCACAGAAAATTGAAACATGACTAGTGTTTAAAACAAGAGATGACAAATGGGCAAGCTTACAGCTCCCTCAAACTAGTGGGCCCTCCCTAAAACTAGTGGACAATATGTGAGGGTGAACAAGAGTGGGAATGGGATTGAGGGAGTGAGGAGGGTTTGGGAATAGTGTAGGGTTTGGGGTATATGTAATGGTTTGGGATTGGGGAAAAGTTTAGGGAATGATGTCTAGGGAATTATATATAAGGGGATGGAGTTTAGGGAACCACAAATAGATGATATAGGATAGGAGTAACGAGTGAAATTTTTAAAACATATGAGACAATTTAGTGAAAATAAGGGTTTGATTTCTTGAGACACAAAACCACCAAATATTGACGCAACAACCTCTTTTCAACAAGAATGATGTTTTTACTTACTTGCAAAGATGCAATGGGGAAGTTTTGAGGTGAATTGATGCAATTTACAATGATCTGTAGATCAACTGCCAGGTGAATAGCATACTTACACAGGTGCATAGTGCCTATCTGGTATGTAGCACCAGTTCAATTTTACACTAAAGAAAATACTCAGGTGTGTAGCACTAGCTCTATGCATAACACCGGACTTTGGTGCGTAGCACCACTTAGTTTTCTCCACAAATACAATGATTTCTCCCCTTTTGTTCAATAACACTTCAAAATCGTGTTTTTGGCTCATGGACTTCAACTCAAACAATGAAATGACTTAAGAGAGGGATGACCTTTATATGGCTTGGCAACTTTTGATTTTTTAATTTTCAAAACCCACTTTATAATGTCTATTTTCTTTTCAAATACTCTGTTTTCTAGATTCTTGATCTTTGACTTGAATAGGTGAACTGATGTTTTGATTTGCTTTGACTTTTGCAGTGGCATGTACTTGGAAATATCAGCAGGTGACCAGGAGTAGCATGAAACTATTAATTACATATGAGAAATAATAAAATTACATGAAATTTACAAATAATATACCAATGCTCTGTTTTCACCTCAAAACTGGTTTTGAGGTGAAAATTTTATTAATTTTACAAATTATGAGATTAAAACTTTTATGATGATTATCCTCATCCTCATGTGCCTACTGACCATTATTAGTCAATAGTTACTGAAAATTTTTCATGGTAAAACCCTAATACCTAATGAAACTAAAACCCTAAGACCTAAGACCAAATTGATGAAATGAACTAAAAATAAACATGAATTATGGACTGAATGAAAGGAGGTCAGAAAATATATGTCGTGAGGGAAAAATTGAAATGAACCCTACCATCAGTTGATCCATGACCTAATGGAATGCAACTCATCAGAATGGGACACCCAGTATTAAATGCAAAAGAGTAATTTTGATCACTAATGGCAGTGTGAAGACACTGACACTAACAAGTTCCATGAGAGCCCCACTCATAACACAAGTGAGTGTCAGACCAAGGAGTCACTGGTGGCTGAGTTGAAGGCTTTAGAATCAGATGCATGTTCTGACCCTGAGTCATAACCTGCCAAGGGGAATGAAAAAGGGAAGCAAATCATTGATGCAGAGCCCAGCGCCAGTGTTGCCACCGCTAAGGTCTAGAAGAATGAGATCGAAGATCCAGAAGAGGGGGAGCACCTTCTCCACTCACAGATGTGGGTGAAGGGTTTGCCGCTATAATTCATTATTGATAGTGAGAGCCAAAAGAACCTCATTTCAGCAGAGGTCATGAAGCAGCTGGGACTACCAACCATACCACACCTTCAATCATACAACATTGGGTGGCTTCACAAAGGACGAGATCTTCGAGTCCACCAACAGTGATGCTTCCCTACAACATCAAGCCCTTCATAGATGAGGTATAGTGTGATGTTGCACCGCTTGATGTTTGTAATGTATTATTAGGCCAACCATACTTGTAGAAGTGAAATGTTGTGTATGAATCACGACCTTGTGTTGTTATTATTTCTTTGTTTAATACATTAGATAGGATACTGGAGGTATCCCCACTTACTGCCACTTATTTGAGCTTTGTTAAGAAATGCAGTAAGATCATCTCCAAGACTAGGAAATTTATTTCCTGTCTGGTTCGCTCTCAAAGTAATGGGAAGATCATAGCCACATCCATGGCCCCTGGGAAGGGTTCCTCCACACAGCAAAAGCAGGTGGATATGGTCATGAAAGGGGATAGGGACATCTTCTCCTCACCCACAGGGGTACCATTGCACTGTCAGTTCAATTATTCGTCCAATATGACTTCCAGAGCACCTCTACCCAACGGGTTGCACTATTGCCACTCCATTATGGAAAATGCCAGGTACAGGCAGCGACATAATCAACATTAGGTACCACACAAGTTTCAAGTGGGCAACAAAGTATAGTTGCATCTGTAGAAAGAACGCCTTACAAGAGCCCATCAGAAGCTCAAACCACTATGATATGGTCCTTACACCATTACCAAGGAAATGGGAGACAATGCCTTGGAGCACAACATTCCCCCATTCCTTCGCTTGCACTAAGTGTTCAATGTGGACTGCCCTCGACCATACCTCCCACCATTATTGGACACATCAGAGGTTGCAGAACAGCACACCGGGACCAAGTTCAACAGAAGTTTCCTCATCTCATGGAGGAACTCAACGCAATTGGGACCATTACTTCCTAGGGGGGAAATGATCCAAGTGGATTTTGGTGGTCACCTGCCTATCCCACTTGGACCCCGACAACTATCTCTTTCAGTTTTTTAGTTTCCTTAATTGTAGCACAATTTACTATTTTTAGCAATTTTCTGGGTCCTGAACTACCGGCGCTGTTTTGAGGCCCTAAACGACGTTATTTTTGGGAAAACTGAGAGCACCATGACTACCTAGATTAATTTTTCTCATCCCAAATTTGTAGTCCTCAGATAGATATTTCTAACGAGGTATTGTGCGTGTCAAACGGAGATCGTATGCCAAAGTTACAACCTCGTGAAGTTGATGTACCAATTTACCCAAAACAGGGCCCATAGTTTGGCACTTCATCTCCTAGGGTTAGGCTTTTGGATGTTTAGGGTTTTCCATTGTTTCTCAACAATAAATACACCTTCAATACTCATTGTAAGACAGTTCAGAGGCATGTAGCTGCCAGATCTCTCCTGAGAGATAAGCTACCATCGTCCAAGCTAGTTTATTTCCATTTCTATTTGTAAGCATATTTCCGTATTTTACATTAATGAAATGAAGTATTATTTCTGCTGCATCTCTGTATTTATGGTTATCTTTGTAATTTTTTGTGTTCCTATTTAAATCCAGATGAGTGGTATCAAAGTGGTCTGCCCTTTCTCTATTTTTCTTTGCATGTCCCCAATGAGGTCGGTATATAAGGAGTTAGGGCTTGAACTAGTCGAAACTTTGCAAGACGAGCCTCACAAATCCTGACAGCCTACCATAGCAGATGAAAATAAAGATGAGGGGTAGGAGATCCTATCAAAATCTTGCTCGAAGAAGCCCTCAAGTGACCGAAGACAAGTGAATTTCGGACCAAGCAGTCGGTAGTGGCAAAGTTGAAGGCTTTAGAATTAGATGCATGTTCCGACCTTGAGTCAGAACCTGACAAGGGGAATGAAAAATGGAAGAAAATCATTGATTCCGAGCCCAATGCCATTGTTGCCACTACCAAGGTCCAGAAGGATGAGCCCAAAAATCCAGAGGAGGTGGAGTGTCTTTTCCACTCACGGATGTGGGTGAAGGGTTCACTGCTACAATTCGTTGTTGACAGTGGGAGCCAAGAGAGCCTCATTTCAATAGAGGTCGTGAAACGGCTGGGACTATCAACCATACCACACTCGCAACCGTATAACATCGGGTAGCTTCACCAAAGACAAGATCTATGAGTCTGCCAGTAGTGTTGCCTTCCCTACAGCATCAAGCCCTTGAAAGATGAGGTATTGTATGATGTTGCACCACTTGATGTTTGCGATGTATTATTAGGCCAACCACACTTGTGGAAGTGACATGTTGTGTATGAATAAAGGCCTCGTGCTACTCTTATTTCTTTGTGTAATAAATTATACACCATACCGAAGGTAGCCCAGCCTATCTCCACTTCTTTGATCTATGTTAAGAAAGGTAGTAGGATCATCTCCCAGACTAGGAAATTTATTTTCTATCTGGTTCGCTCTCAAAGTAAGGAGAAGATCATAGCCACATCCATTTCCCCCGGGAAGGGTTTCTCCATGTAGTAGAAGCAGGTGGATACAATCATGAAAGAAGATAGGGACATCTTCATCTCACCCATAAGGGTATCGTTGCACTGTCAGGTCAAGCATTTGTCTAAACTGACTTCCGGAGCTCCTCCACCCAATAGGTTGATCTATCGCCACTCCATTCTGGAAAATGCCAAGTACAAGTAGTGACATGATCAGTATTAGGTACCACACAAGTTGCAAGTGGGTGACAAAGTCAGGTTACATCTGCAAAAAGAATGCCTTACAAGAGCCCATTAGAACCTTAGACCACTCTGATATGGTCCTTACACCATTACCAAAGTGATGGGATAAAATGATTTATAGCACAACATTCCCCCATTCCTTCGCTTTCACTGAGTGTTCAATGTGGACCACCCTTGACCATGCTTCCCACTATTACTGGACACATCAGAGTTTGCAGAATAGCTCATGAGGGACCATATTCAACAGAAGTTTCCTCATCTCATTGAGGAACTCAACAAAATGGGGACCATTTCTTCCTAAGGGGGAAGGAATGATCCAGGTAGATGTTGGTGGCCACACTCCTATCCCACTTGGAACCCCACAACTGTCTCTTTCAGTTTTTCGGTTTGCTTAATTGTAGCATAGTTTACTATATTTAGTAGTTTTTAGGGTCCTGAACTTCCGGAGCCGTTTTAAGGCCCTAAATGACGTTTTTTTTTAACAATGGGAGGAACATGTGTCCACAGACCAATGTTACTCATCCCAAATTTTTAGTCCTCGGATAGATCTTTCTAATGAGTTATTTTGTGTGTCAAACATAAATCATATGCCAAAGTTACGACCCCGGGAAGTTGATGTACCAACTTACCCAAAACAGGGCCCATAGTTTGGTGCTTCATCACTTAGGGTTAGGTTTTTGGATTTTTAGGGTTTTGCATTGTTTCTCAACAATAAATAGGCCTTCTAGCCCCATTGTAAGAAGTTTAGAGGCATGTAGCTACCACATCTCTCCTCAGAGAAGCTACCATCACCCGAGCTAGTTTATTTCCATTTCTTTTTGTAAGCATATTTTTGTATTTTGCATTAATGAAATGAAGTATTATTTCTGTTGCATATTTGTATTTATGGTTACCTCTATAATTTATTGCATTCCTGTTTAAATTCGGATTAGGGCCAGTACAATATACGTACATAATACATAACACACTTACCACAATAGAACATACAAGACAATTCCATCAGAAAAACCTTTTTGGACAATGAGTGATGAACCAACTTCCACTTATTGCGCCGAGAGGCACATTCTACAACCTAGTATGACCTTGATGTGTAAGTATGTTCGTGCTTAAAGTTAAATTTTAACTAATGTCGGCCAACATAAAAATGAATAAAAAAAATTAGATATCTAAATAATGTTTATGTTTGTCTCTCTAATAAATAATAATAATGAAAATAAACCATATATATATATATTATATATATATATATATATATTATATATATATATAATATGCAATACAATTATCTCATGCATTTGATAATACTTTTATCATAAACGTTGAATTTGAATGGACCATAAATTAACCTTCAGCAAAAATTTTTACCACACTGTTATAGCTCCAAATCTCACTCTTGAGGTTTGTGAAGCTACACTCATGGCCCAGGGCAACCCCTCCTTCCAGACCTGGTCCCAAATTTAAAAAAATAGTGTTTTTTCCTATACGTGACATTGCCCTGAGCTAAACGCATGTATACGCGGGTCTGTGTATACCCAAACTGCATATATGTATAAAAACACTTTAAAAAAAATAAATCTCCTTAATTTCAAAGGGAGATCACGGGTTTTACCTATTGATCACCTGTTAGTGCCCATGGCCCAACTGTTCCCAACGAATTCCCAACTAAAAAACTACTTTGGGAGAAGTATAAAAAGGATTCTATGGGAAGGCCAAAGGGAGGAGGGAAGAGAGAGAAAGATTGCTATGCTGAGATTTCCCTGACCAGGTCTGAAGATCCTTGTGCCTTCTGCACTTCCCCCCTTCTACAGGAAACCCTTGTTTCCTTGTGTGTGTTGATGATTTCATACTACTTGAGAGATCATGGAGTAAGTCATGGAAGGATTTTGTTAAAGGCTTGAGACTAGACGAATCTGGGAGATGGTTCCACTTGGAGCCTGTGAAAGGACGACTCAGGTGAAATTGTTCCTTTTCTGTATTTTCTTTGTCTATAATAAAAGAAACACATGTCTTTGTTCCTGATATAGATCTTCTTCATGTTATGATATTCCTGTTATGATTCATATGTGATCGATTGTTTAATTGCATAACTAAATACCTTTCCTTATAATATGAAGTTGGTTTCTTTATGACGTTTAGTCCATATACTGCTGCACTTTCTTGAATTATTTGTTTTGCAGGTCAAAGGAGCAAAGGAACTCCAAGAAGGGTTTGGACCCTGGGAGGCTCTTCTCAAACGTAGGGCCTCAGGTACGCCCCCTACCGTAGAGTTTGCTTATAGTAGCATTATGATTGTATGGAATGTGTGTTTCTTTGCATAGATAACCTTCAGTCTGCTAGGGTATTCACCCAAGACCCTAAGGGAGTTTATCCCACAACAAAATTGGTGACTCCACTGGGGAAAACACTATAGTTGTTCCTAGTTTGGGTGTATTCAAGCCAATCAGGATCAACTGTCTGTTTATCTTTTGTTACTGTGTAGTCAATGCCTGAATTGTGAGCTTTGATCAGTTTTTTCTAGACCGTTTTTTGTTTTTCTTGGAAGTTTTTTTATACGCTAGTTTCTCTGTTTACAGAAGCGTATATATGCATCTTTCCTTAAGTGAACCTGTGTATACGCAAGTTTCCTTAAGCCTTGTCACGTATACATGCCTTTGTGTGCAAACACAGTCGCGTATATCTTTAATTTTCAAGATTTTTGAAATCTTTTTGTTTCTGGAAGATTGTTTGCTGGTCTGATTCAATTTGGAACAATCACTGTTCTGTCACAGTCTTTAATTTACAGCAAGTGTCTTGTTTCGAATTCTCTCTGATTGTGAAAAGGTTGGTCTTGTTCGTTTTCTTGCAACCGTCATTTATCTTTGCTTAAGCACACAAGGTTTCTCGCAAGGAATCTTGGCTGCTCTGTGTATTCAGGGCAGAAAGATTGATTTCAATCTTTGTGTTGAGTTTTGTTTTAATGACTTTTTGGTTTGCATGTTTGAATTATTTTTATGATCATCTACTTTTCTTGCTTTCTGAAAGTCGTTTTTTCACGCTTTCTTGAAAGTTGTCTTTTCAATCTTTTGGTTTCCATTACCAAGCTCATCTCGCTGCTTGTTGATTATTAAAATCATTTCAAGGCACCTTTTTTGTTGAGTTCCCACTTGTTTTGTGTCACAAGCTCACAAAGTGCTTCATTGCCTATTTTTTGGTCATCAAGTTTCAGTCTTGTTAGAGCATTTTTGAAAAGTCGTTTTTGAGTTTCTTTTGAAGGAAACTTCTTGAAACTTTGTTTTTCTTTCTTGAACTTTGTTTTGATTGAGTTTTCCTTTTTTGTTGAGTGAAAGTGCCTATTTGTTTGTCTTCATCTTGCTTTTAGTGCTTAGACGAAATAAGCAACAAAAACTCATATTCCATCTAAACATTTAAGTGGCAAATCAAAAATCGATAAACAAGAAACTTTCATCTTTTGATTTAAGATTAGTTTTGAATCTTGCATTGGCATGTATTTGTTGCATTAGGATTAGTTTGTGCATCTTTCTAGGCATTTATAGTTTTGTTAGCTTTTTTCAGTGTGAAGTTTGAAAAGAAAAAAAGATCGTACTTTTATTTGAAGTTCTTATCAACCCTATAGAAATTGCTTTTCATTGAAAAACAAAAAATAAGTGCATGTGCATGTATTTTGGTTTTATTAATTTCTTTTGCGTCAAAACACCACCAGTTTCACTTCCTTCATCCCTTGACTTAAATAACAGCCCATTAAAATCAAGCGCTAATTTAAAATATACTAGAACTTTATATTTGTCGAGTTAGATACATCAACAAGTTTTAGGATATTTTAAGGCCTTGGATTAGGTGTGTGGAGAGTTAACTCTCCAAGGCCATTTTAAACTGTCAAACATAGGAGTCTGAATAATGAGTGAAAATCCAATAGTGTTAGGAAGACCAGGAAAGCTCTGGATCTGAGAGTTAAGCACGAGGGTCTGTAAAGACAGGGAAGAGAGATACCCCCTCTCCTACTTGTCCGAACTTACTTCATGATTGTTCTGCCTAGCTTCTGATATGAGTTGGTAACCTTAGTTGCTACTCCTAGGGATCTACATAGGTGGCTGCGAAGGGGAATCCCATGGCACCTGAGGTTGACGTTGTATCACTCTCAATGGTACTACAGGAGGGCACCCTTGCGAAGCTTGGGGGCTTGCATCGGTGCAGGCTGTTGTTAGGAGGTCAACGTAACTTCCTCTATTACCTTTGCTGATAGGACTAGGTCGTCATTATCCCAGACTATCTTCGAAAGGCCCCTTACTTCACTTTCTCATATTTTGGTGTCCATTCCTAATCACTTGGAGCATAAATACTTGGAAGTTGTTTGATTGGCTGATATCTTTAGGGACTTTATAGTGTGTGCTCAGTGCTCCTAGTTGGCCTAGCTTTCAATTTTTTTGAGTCTTTAGTTAGATCTTAACAAAAAATTCAAAGAAGCTGATCGATCACCTAGATGATCTCGAAGACTTCGTGGTCTTTCACCACCAATTTCAGAGCCTTCACCTAGAAGGCACAAAGGTAATACTTCCAGTGGGTTTCATCACGCAGCAACTGATGCATCGGGAATTGATCCTCCCCTCGGGGGCATTAGTGCTCAAGATAGACCTGGTACTTCCAGAGGACAAGAGAGAAGTACTCCTGGACTTTCTCGAGTTCTCTTTTAGACACAAGATAACGTAGAGGTAGAAGAACTCTTAGTGTCGTTAGCAGTTCCGAATTCTCCCCTACCTCATAGTCATCTGGAAGTGTTACAATACGTTGGGTCTCCAACGCATCAACTGTCAAGTCCAGGTCACATAACGCACTTACCATCGATGACCACTACTGGAAGCATGGCTTCTATTACAAGTGCTACGACTGTGCAGACTCCAATATCTGTACAAGGGGGAGGAACTATTTCCATCCCCTCCACTTCTTTGTTCGGGTTTTTTGCTAGCAATTCTTTAGTTGGGACTACCTCCATTCCTTCTACGAGTGGAAACTCCCAAACCAATGCTTTTAGTTTTGGATTTTTCCCATTTGACACCCATTCACAGGGTATTCCATCAGTTCCATTTAGTGCGGCCACATCCATGATGGCTGGATCAGCGTCATTCCAGGGTTTTCCTTTTGGAAGTGGTCATATACCACATTCCAACCCGACAATTGGATCTATGCCTTTCTCTTCTTTAGGACAAGGTAGCAATCCTTTTCAAGGTTGGGCTAACCCTGCGGTTAGTAGTATGGGAACTGGAAATTCGCTTCTTGGCCAACAAGGGAATAGGCTGTACTTCAAGGTTAGTTCATTCTGAAGTATTCCTCCCCTAGCCTCTGCTTGGGATCCTTATCAGGAGTTGTCTACTCCTTATAATCCTTTAGGAGGAAGCTTCACCAGTTATGAATGTTTTGCGGCTGGAGTTGGTCAAACTCTAAGTTATGCTGGATCACAAGGAATGCCTTTTGGTTCAGCTGGTTCTATAGCTTCAGGTAGCCTAGTGCCTTCCAAAATCCAGGCCCATCTTTTCAGAACTTTGGGAGTTTTGCCCAGTCTAGGTGGAACCCCCAAGGTCCTCCTAGGCTTCTGTTTCTGGCAACTTTGAACTTGTCAGAACTCACAAAGTTAACAAGCAATCCAATCAAATATAATCTGAACTGGCCTCTGGTCCCAACCAAACTTTGGACATTCCAAAATTTGAAGGGAAGAGTGGTGAGGACCCGGGCGACCATGTGACCACATTCCATTTGTGGTGCTCGTCAAACTCCCTTATTGATGATTCAGTTAGGTTGAGACTTTTTCAGTGCACCTTGACTGGTAATGAAACCAAATGGTATATAGAGTTGCCAAGGGGCAGCTTTACATCTTTTTCCGACTTAGCTAATATTTTCTTAAATCATTTCCAGTTGCCTGTCCGTTATGATGTCGAAATTGAAATTGTGGCCAATTTTCGTCAGGACACGACAACTCACATTTATGACCATATTCAAGAATGGAGATGGAGAAAGAGGCTCATCAAATCCGAAATCCCTCTAGAGTACCGTCTCGAATGGTTTTTGAAATCTTTACAACTCGAGATCTCTAAGGATGTGTTGATGTCCGGAGTTTACTCCGATGGGCAAGCTATTTTTAGGGCCCAACAATTAGAATTGATCTACTCTCAGTCCAGGATCCTACAAAAACACTTGTTAGATGCTCCTGGGTCAAAGATTGAAATATCTAAGTCAAAGCCATGTCCCCATGGGGATGATATCGTTGGATCGGTAGACATGAATGCGGTGAACGTGTTGAGCCAATTGCAACAGTTGTCATTACAAACTGCTTCAAACAACCAAGTCACATCGTCTACTACTTCGTCTTCCCAACCCTCTTCAATTAATGTCGTCCAATATGATAACCCCATTGGAAGTCAAAACTCCAATGGGAAAAAGAAAGGATGAGGTAAGAAAAAGAATTAGGATGGGAAGGCTGACACAAATAAATCCAGCAATAATGCTGGTGGGGGTAGAAATGAGTCTAAAAAGAAAGTCAAGTTTCCATGCAAGTTGTGTAGTGGAGACCATTTAACTCATCTTTGCCCGAAGATTCAAGATGCTCAGTGCTTGTTAGGGCAGCAAGGGTCTTCTAGTTCTCAAGTTGTGTTAACCAACCCTTTTTCCCAAGGGCAGCAATTGCTTGCTGGTGCGAGTTCAAATCCTGCTACCTCCTCAGGGGGTAGCTAGGAAGGGGAAAAATCATCGAACATTTTCTTGATGGGTTCTAATGTACATGTGGCTTCTTGGTCACATGATTACGGTGAAGCTGAAACTTCCAAGGACAAAACTACTCCTGGAAATACCAACCTTCATATTGAGCGATCCACTGTTGAGACTATACCACGGATACCTAAAGGTTTTGCTAAACGCACAACTATCAATCCTAATGCTAGGGCTACCCAGAATTATTCCATTGTGGAGGATCTGGCCCAGATTCCATGCGCCATGTCCGCTTTAGAGGTTCTCCAGTCGTGTCCAGCTCAGCAAAGTGCTTTACTCTCGGCAATTGGGGCAGTTGATCCAACAAATTCTTTAGTGCTCACTTTTGACATGTTAAATGTCAAAAAGCGACTCCCTCATCACATGGCTTTCCTGATAAAGTCTACATACCAAAATATTAATATTTTTTGCACCGTTATTGATGAGGGAGCTTCCACGTGCATCATGTTGATGTCTTGTTGGAAGGCCATTGGATCTCCTACGGTTGTTCCTTCTCCTACCCTTATGACTGTGTTTGATGGGAATTCTCACAAGCCGCATGGGATTATCCTAGCCTTTCCTATATGTGTTAGAGGAAAGGTCATCAATGTTGAAGTAGAGGTCATAGATGTTAACCTAGACTATAATCTCCTCTTAGGAGGGAATTGGGTATACGAGATGGATGCCGTTGTTTCGACTCTATTTCGTGTCATCTACTTTCCTCGTGAAGGGAAAATCGTCAAGGTTGATCAGTTGGATTATTTTCAAGTTGATCCTCAAGCAACTTCTGACTCTACTGTCCCCTTAGTGGATAACCCTCACCCGCCTACTGAGAATCTAGGCGTTTGGATGTATTCCTCATTGATGGGTACCTTTGAGTTTCCCTCTCCTATCACTCGAATCAATGTCGTTTCATCATCCAAGGAGTCTCCTCGAGAAGGGTTCTTTCGAACTCATTATTTTTCGGACCCTTGGACTTTGCCTTCACCTATGACCACATTAGCTGAAGGACAAGTAAATGGAATGGCATCCCCTATGTCTGCGGCTGAGCTTAGATACCAGTCTATCGTTAACTCTGCCAGACGACCACTCCGCTCCTTCTTCCGAAGAGGAGTTTGAGGGTTATGTGGCCCCGACTTGGGCCTTTGATTCCACCTCCGCCTTGGACTGCTTAGATACAGTTTTACCTTCTGAAGAAGCAATCCTCGAAGTGATGATGGGTGTAGATCGACCTTGGGAAGACTTACACCATTGTTCATATTTCCTTCCTCCATTGCGGGAAGTGGAAGCTAGGTTCTCCAAGCTATTCACTAGTGGTGTTTGTAAGATATCAAACCCTTTGGCTCCAACACACTTTCATGTCGAAGGTAATATGTCGGTGATCTCAGAAACGATATCTATAAACATCTCTAGGGACCCTAATGTGATTGAGAATCTCTTCATCAGAATTGAATGTTCCCCTAAAGAAGTGCAAATTTACACTGAACTTTTCAAGGAATTTCGAGATGTATTTGCTTGGTCTTTTGAGGAAATGCCTGGCATTGATCCTTCTATAGTTCAACATGAGATCAAGATGTATGAAAACACTAAGCCGGTTCGTCAAAGACTTTGACCGGTTAATCCTAGGAAAGTGGCAGCCATTAAAGCCAAAGTAGAGAAGCTGCTCAAGGTGGGTTTTATATACCCTGTTCCTCTTACTGATTGGGTTTCTAATCCAGTCCTTGTAGATAAAAAGCAAGGAACAATCTGAGTATGCATCAACTTTAGGGACTTAAACAAGGCTTGTCCAAAAGATAATTACCCCACACCATTCATTGATCAGATTATTGATGAGTGTGTGGGTAATGAGATTTTTTCCTTCATGGACGGTTTTTCTGGTTATAATCAAATTTCCATCCGTCCTGAAGATCAACATAAGACGACTTTTATATGTCCCTGGGGTACCTTTGCATACAGAAAGATGCCATTTGGTCTCAAAAATGTTGGAGCCACTTTCCAGCGGGCCATGTCATATGCTTTCCACGACATCAAACATATCATCGAAGCATACTTGGATGATCTCGATGCTTGTTCTCGCAAAAGAACTGATCATCCCAATCACCTTCGAATGGTTTTTGAGCGATGCCATTTTTATAAAATCTGGTTGAATCCCAACAAGTGCGTTTTCGCAGTTACGTCCGGTCCGTTGTTAGGGTTCATCATGTCAAATGAAGGGATTAGGGTTGATCCCTTCAAGGTAGAGGCGATAGTCCAGTTGCCTCCCCCGTCCTCCATTCGACAACTTCAAATTCTTCAAGGGAAGGCTAATTTATTAAGACGGTTTATAGCGAACTATGCCGAGATCACCAAAGGGTTTATGCATTTTCTCTGCAAAGGGGTTCCATTCGTGTGGGACGACTTTGCACAGTGGTCGTTTGATGCTTTGAAAAAGGCATTAGTCTCTGCCCCGCTTTTGAGTCCACCGGATTATGGTAGGGACTTCCTTTTATATCTCGCTGCAGCATAATCAACCATTGGTATGGTTCTCATTCAGGAAGACGATGCTCTCGCAGAGCATGTGATTTATTACTTGAGCCGAGGCTTGATAGGTCCCAAACTTCGCTATTCTCTGGTTGAGAAGTTGGCCTTGACAGCTATCCACGCTGTCCAGCGGCTTCGTCATTATATTCTGCTATGCAAAACTTTTGTCTTGGCAACAGTCAATCCGTTTCAATTTGTCCTCAGTAGGTGAGTGATTGGGGGCAAATATAATCGATGGATTGTCATCCTACAAGAATTTGATCTCGAGTTCTTGTCCGCCAAGTCCAAGAAATCTATGGTTTTTGCCGAGCTAACTTCCGAGCTGCCTTGTGGAGAGGATACTATTTACGAGGAAAGTTTTCCCGACGAACACTTATTCCTCATCTCTTCACTCGACCCTTGGTATGGATATATCATTGTTTATCTCCAGACTTCAAAGTTTCCCTCTACTTTCTCTAAGGATGAATGTCGCAAATTACGTCACCTCGCTAAAAATTACGTTATCATTGGTGATACATTATATTGTCGGGGGGTTGATTCAATCCTTCGGCACTGTTTAACCTTAGAGGAGGCAGAGTCAGTGCTAAATGATTGCCACAGTGGAGCTTGTGGTGGTCATCTATTAGGGCTTGCTACAACTCAGCGTATCTTGTGTGCTGGCTATTTTTGGCCTTCTCTCTTCAAAGATTGTGTTGAAGCAGTCAAACTTGGTCACCCATGCCAAGTTTATACTCAGAAGATGGGCGCACATCAAGCTACTCTTTTTCCTGTTGTCACTGTCGGTCCCTTTACTAAGTGGGGTATTTATTTTACGACTTGTCATCCGCCTTCAACAACGAATCACAAGTATATTATCGTGGCCATGGACTACTTCACGAAGTGGGTCGAGGCCATGCCCACTTATAAAAATGATAGTGAGACAGTGGCATTGTTCCTTTTTAATCAGATTATCTCAAGGTTCGGTATCCCAAGAGACATTGTCACTGACCATGGCAGTCATTTCCAGAATCAACTAATGTCCGAATTGGCTCTCAAACTAGGTTTCCGACAGGAACATTCGTCTCCTTATTATCCTCAGGCCAATGGACAGGTCGAGGTAGTAAACAAAACTCTTAAGACGATCCTGCGAAGGAAAATTGATAAAAATAGATCCAATTGGAATCTTATGTTGTATCCAACTCTATGGGCATATCGAACCTCCGTCAAGACTGCTACGGGTTTTACACCTTTTCAGTTAGTTTATGGGTTGGAATCTATCTTTCCTGTCGAATGTGAAATTCCATCTCTTAAGTTAGCTATTGAGCTCCTTCCAGAGACCTCTCGTCTTGAAGAGTGCCTCCTTCACTTGGAACATCTCGATGAGCAGCGTCGAGATGCAGCCACAGTAAATGAGGCTCATAAGAAAAGGGTTAAAACCCAGTATGATAAAGTTGTCCATCCTCATGTCTTTTCTGAAGGTGACCTCGTCTTGGTCTACGACCAAGATAAGGACACCTTGGGGGTAGGCAAATACAAACCTATGTGGTACGGTCCCTTCATAATTAAACGAGTTTTAACAAAAGGGTCGTATGATTTAATCGATTTCGAAGGAAACAAATTGGCGGAACCCCGAAACGGGCTCTACCTTAAGAAGTACTTTGCTTAAGTAGCAGCTAGGCAATGGCTTCTTTGTACATTATGTATATTTGTACATATTTTGTCGACAGTTTGGGATATCAACACTTTTTGGTCTGCTTTGGCAGGTGTTGATGGATGACTTGGCATATTTTGGATTCGCCGATGGTGTTAGTCGGCACACTCAGAATCTCACTTCTGCAGCTTGGGTACTGTATTATCCAACTAGTCAATTGGTGGTATCAAGGGGAGTATGAATTGGTCCCACTTCAAACAATATGGCTGAGTATACTTCTGTCATTAATTTGCTATCTAAGACAATTTCTCACGAAATCGACTCGTTGGTAGTTTATCTTGATTCACAATTGATAGTGTCACAATTAAATAACATTTATCGGGTAAGGGATCCATGTTTATATCGCCAGTATTTAAGGATGAGATAGTTGCAAAGATCATTTACTTATATTAATTATTTGCATATTCCAAGATCTCATAATTGGTTAGCTGATTCTATCGCTAATCAAGCATTAGATTGGCACATCAATCATTCATCACAATAAATTAAG
>APFE030171239.1:6980-63929 GCA_000404065.3 Pinus taeda
TATTGTTTTATCATGGATCATCAAACATAGCCTTTGGAAAAATTTCCCCTAAGACCTAGGACCTAAGACGCATGAGGGGATTAACATTTTCAACCCTCAAGACTCTTTACATCATGACTTTAACAAATTTTACATCTTCAAGGGAAAAAGCCCTTTGACAAACCCTCATAGACCACCCAGTTCTGCGACCAAACATAATCTAGCAGATTAACACACTAGGATTCTCCTAAGACTCTAATGATAAAATTCCTTCCGGCTTTGGGGTCAGGTTGAAGGAAAACTCTGCCGATCATGGATCGGTGAGACGAAAAACCTTCCGGAATGAAGATTACCACTAGAAAATTAGGTCCACCTAGGAAATTTACATACATGACTCAGCTTTGCTAAGATTATTTACACCAAAATACAGACTGGATTTACAACTTTAATAAGATCAGGAGAATGACGATGACTGCTGAATGGCACGAACATCTCGATCAAGCGCTGTCCCTTTTTGCGAAAAAAGGGGGGTGTACTGCTATGGGTAGTTGACACGCAGCGGTCAACAGGGCCATGCCATAAAGAGTTGAATTTCTTGATTCCTAAAGGTTGATGATTCTAAGGGAAACCTAGACCCATAGTGTTATCATGAATGATCTAAGGACATACAAAGTGAGTGGTCTCGTGAGCTGGTGTAGATCCTTGACAAGGACAATCAAGACATGTACAAGACACTTGTTGATAGGTGGATATGAATCGGAAAATTCACTGGCAATTCCAACATTAGAAACCCAAAACTTGACTTGGTCCATGGATGGCACTTCTAAGGAGGGCTGAGGAGATGCCCTATGGATCAATTCAAGATTTATTGTGCCAATCTCTACATTCTCTAAATTAGGGAGACTAGAGGCATCAAGGAAAATTTTAAGGATGGAAATTTATCTTAAAGTTTGGAAACTTGGTGAATCCCACTAGTCCATCCCACAGATCATCAACTGAAGGAAACAAAAACAAGCACACCAATGACACCGTTATTTTTTGGACTAATATCCCTAGAAAAACCCAATGCGAAAAAACCGATGCAACTATCTGAGGGTTTTATTATTAAGTAGCTCTTTTCTGAGTACACTGGGTGCCAAACTGGCTCACCCAACAGAGATAAAAAAAATTGGCAGCAATACCTCTCTTCAAAAACAAGTATTCGGAAAGCTTGTCCCACGAAACCCTCTCCAGCAACTCTGAAGCACTGCGCTGGCCCTTCTGGCCTTTGCGTCAGCCTTAGAACCCTTTGTGTCAACCTGAAACCATCTACGTCAGCTTACTGGAGCTCTGCACAACCTCTCTAGTTCTTTGTGTCACTCTTGCAGCCTCTACATGGATGACACAGGCCCTTCTGGCACTGCGCAGTCTCTGCTACCTCTACGTGGCTCCCTCTAGCTCTGCGTTTGCCTCTCTCTGCTTCTGCATTGGTCTCTCGGCACTGTCCCTGCCTCTCTGCCTCATACTCACTGCCCCTCACTGCAACTGATCACTAATTCTATCTCTCTTAGCAAACCCCGCTCTAAAGAATAGAATAACTGATCACTCTGGTGTATTCTCCAAGTGACCCTCAGGCCTCCTCTATACTTTTCTCGTTGACATATTAACGACCGAGATTAAGTCCCTAATCGACAGCTAAGATTATATCTGGCTTGATCCATGTCTTTTGGACCATTCTAACATAGTTTTATATTAATTCACATTAATATTTTAATTTCCCTAAGTTTAGACGTAGGGACTCCATTAAAAGTATTAATTATTTTAATATCTCCCAAACTGTTTAGAATCTACCTAAACCCTTTCTGGGTATTGGAGATCTCATGTGCCTTAGCCTCTCCACCAATTTTCATGGCTAGAGCACATTCGATGCTACCTCAAATAAACACTCCCTCTTAGCGAGGACTGTGCTCTAGTAATACTCCTCACTAAGCATCACTCTGATCATCTGGCATCGGTCCCTATGCTAATGCTAGGCATGCTACCCATCATCCTCTGCACTGCTGCATCCTGTACAATATCCCATGGCTCTGCCACTACCATTACTTCATCCGTACTGCATCTCCCTCTACATCCATGCTATTGTCCATGGCTCTGCCACTGCCACTGTTGCATCTGCACTGCATCCCCTCTCATCATGCTACATCATGTTGCCCATAGCACTACCATTGCTAACTGTTGCACTGCAACTCAGTTACTGAGAAGTAAGTAACTGATCTCCCAACTCTGACCTCTCTGTCACGCTAGAGTACTCCTGATACTGAAGCTCCCTCAACCGTTGACAAGTGCTCCCTCTCTGACCTTTGTGTTGCTGCAACAACTCCGTGCATCTCGTACCGTTACACACCTCTTTGTGCCACCTTGTATTGGTGCAACACTTTCGTGCCTCTCGCATTGTTGCCACCTGCTAGCCTCGCACTGTCCTGGGAATTCTTCATTGTAGCTCTCTCTGTCGCTTCATCTGCATCCATCTCTACCCACGTCCGCCAATCCTGCTACTCCACTTCGGGGTGCCCGTAGCAAGGTATAATCCAAGAGGCTGGGTATCTCAAGAATCCTGCCTCTCATCACCTATAGTCCGTCTGACTACAGCACGATGTCTCCCCACTTCCACTCAAGTGGTGTGTGCAGTCATGGCACAATCATCATCTGTCTCCACTTCCTTCTCTTCCCTTGCTAGCGTTTCCTTGATCTCAGAGGCCTCTCCCTTACTCTTCTTCTTTGGACACTGGGTCGCACAGTGACCCAGCTCCCCACAATTGAAGCATTTGACCTTGGAGAGGTCCTTCTTCTTCCATTTCTCCTGCTTTCCCTCAAATGCTAAGGCAACATCCTCCTCCTCCTCCTTCTTGACTCTGATCCCCTTGTCGCTGCTTCCCGCCTTTCTTAGCCTTCTGATCTCTTCTTGGCGAAGAGCTGCCCATATTTCCTCCCAATGTGGAAGGGTCGCTCTGCCCAATATACTCTAGACAAATACCTCCCAGTATTCTGAGACTATGTTCAAGGTTGTTCTCACCATCAATTCCTGATTTGATGTGGCCCTTATGGAAGTCAGTTGATCCCAGATCTCATTCAGTTGACCGAGGAAGGTGTCGATCGGTTCTCCCTTCTTCATTTGGTATTAACCGCAACTAATTTTCTAGTAACATCATTCTCTGCACATAAGTATGCTGGTACAATTTCTTTAGGGCCTCCCACATCTCATTTTCTGTTTCCTTCTCGGCAATGTGTGATACTACATGGTCCTTGACCCCGTCAAGGATGATTCTCTTGGCCCTCGCCATTGCCTCCTTGTACTTGTCGTTATCAACTGGGTCAACTGGGATCGCTATTGTCCTCAAGGCGAAGTGCTTGACACAATTTCTGTCAAGTACGAATAAGATGTTGGCCTTCGAGACTGCGAAGTTTGAGGCTCCGTCTAGTCTGTCTTGGTCTCTTACTCTGTGTAGTGCCATGCTTCTCTTCTACTTCCTTCCTGGAAGTTCTCGATGTGACTCCCTCTGAGCCTTAATTTCCCTCTTAGAAACCCTTCTGCCAAGGTCGAGATGCCCCTACTTTGATCCTCTGTGCAACTGCACCACTGACACGGGTTTCTAGGCTAGAAACCCTCGATAGCAACTCTCTCCTCCTTCGCCTTGCCCTATTAGGTATTGTTCTGACTATAGTACCCCACCACCTCCACTCTGCAACTTACCCATAGCCTCCTAAACCCCAGCAACCTGAAGGTAAGAGCTCCTAGGCTCTGTACAGTCTCGACACCGACAAACTAACTCCCTATCCAACTGCATCAGCCCTCCTGGCCTCTGCATGAGCCTGTCTTTGCCTCCTTCAGCCTCTACGCAACCTCTTCTTGGCTCGAACTTGATGACGCAGAAACTGCATCACCCCTTCCTTGTTGCTTTGTTTCTAGGAACAGCTTATGTCACTCGAGACAGCTGTTTTCTGTTGTTGTTGCTCTGCTCTGTTGATGTCCTCAGTTCTCTTGTGATCTGCAACCATGCTCAGATACCATGTTGAAGTTTCTAAGTCTAACAGTTAGAAACCCTCCATGCACTTTACTGATTTATTCCTACCTACTTGTTATGTTAATTAACAAGTTATTTACCATGTAAACACTGAAAATAAATACAAGTGCATGCTCAACATATTACAGATGATCAATTGAAGGAAACAGAAACAAGCACACAAATGACACCATTATTTTTGGACTAATGTTCCCGGAAAAACCCAATGCAGGAAAACTGGTGCAACTATCTAATGGTTTTATTATTAAGCAACTCTTTTTTTAGTACACTGGGTGCCAACCTGGCTAACCCAAAGAGACAAAAAAATCTAGCAGCAATACCTCTCTTCAAAAACAGGTATTCGGAAAGCCTGTCCCACGAAACCCTCTCCAGCAACTTTGAAGCACTGCGCTAGCCCTTCTGGCCTCTACGTCAGCCTTAGAACCCTTTGCGTCAGCCTAAATCCCCTCTGTGTCAACCTACTGGAGCTATGCGCAGCCTCCTAGCTCTCTGCGTCACTCCTGTAGCCTCTGCGTGGATGACGCGGGCCCTTCTGGCACTACGCAGCCTCTGTTGCCTCTATGTGGCTCCCTCTGGCTCTGCGTCTGCCTCTCTCTGCTTCTGCACTGGTCTTTTGGCACTGTCCCTGCCTCTCTACCTCGTACTCAGTGCCCCTCGCTGCAACTTATCACTAATTCTATCTCTCTTAACAAACCCCGCTCTAGAGAATAGAATCACTGATCACTCTGGTGTATTCTCCAAGTGACCCTCAAGCCTCCTCTTATACTTTGCTTGTTGACACATGAACAACCGAGATTAAGTCTCTAATCGACGGCTAAGATTAGGTCTGGCTTGATCCATGTTTTTTGGACCATTCTAACACAACTTTATATTAATTCACATTAATATTTTAATTTCCCTAAGTTTAGATTTAGGGACTCCATTAAAAATATTAATTATTTTAATATCTCCCAAACTGTTTAGAATTTGCCCAAACCCACTTTGGGTATTGGAGATCTCATGTGCCTTAGCCTCTCCACCAATTTTTGTGGCTAGAGCAAATCTGATGCTACCTCAAATCAACAATGGGGTCCATAGGTGACAAAAGAGATCATGTGCATTAGAGAAATAAACGAAGAAGGAATGTTAGGTGGGGGTTAAAGGAAATAAATTGATAAGAGACAAGCTTTTAAACAATCCCATGAAAACACTCTCATAAGTCATGGGGCTATCTCCAACAAATGGCATAGTATTGCCCATAGCGGTAAACTTGGTCGATGATATATAGTAATCTAATTGATCTATCATGAAAATATTTTCTTAATGGGGAAAGTGAAGTAAAGGAAACATCAAGACACAACAACAAACATGGCATAGAAGCAATTACATCCAAGGAGCAGATTATTATCCAAGGAAGCATCTACAAGTTCAACATCAATGTAGGTAGTCTTGCCCCCTAGCTCAATGGAAAACTATGGAAGAACACCCTGAGGCACAAAATGGTGTTTGTCAAAGGCTTGTTGAGTGGTATTAGACTTAGCGAGTGTTGGAGACCCAAGATATTTCCAGCATGATGCTAACATAACACATGTAGAAGACCCTTCATCCACCAAAGTGCAGTATATGTTGCGATTAAAGTCACACAGAGATCTGAAAAGGAAACCTAATGGGAGAGTCTATAATGAGGAGAACCAACATCAAAGGTGATCAGACTAGACTGAGGGATCCAACCCTCCTATAATAATGAGCAAGGCTTTGCGTTGAGGGTAGGTTTGCAAAACCTCCAAAGCAGACATGGCACGTGGTGCTTGGGCAAGGCCCTTAATAATACTATATTGTTGGGAAACTCGCACTATAGAAATTTTGAATAATATGACACATATTCACAGAGATTATCCTGATTATACACTATTGCGGAATACATGCATAATACATAAGCTCCTCTACTGTGAGCATCAATTTACAGAATCAGAAACAATAACATGCGCACATAGAAGCATCAACCACACATATCAACACAGTGTTTTCCCGGGGAAATCATCTCGCTAAAAACCCCAACTATTCGTATATTATATTGATTGAGAACATGTAACAATACATAGTACAATACTCTTCACAAGTATCTAGCACTATCTCCACCTGTTACACACAATACAACTCAGATCTGATCTCCAAATCTCCTCCGCTACTTGCCTGCCTCCATTGCTCAATCCTGCAAGAGAATGAATGATAATGGCTCAAGCAAACTCATATTTACTTGGAAAAATCATGTGAGCACAAGCTACAATTGCCCTTGGCCTCATTGGCGTTACTCAATCCATTGCATGTGCAAATGTCATGCACAACTGATAGTCACAACTCACCCTTTCACTCACCTCTAACATCTGCCTCTATTGAACTGTCCATGCACTGAGTTAACTGATGTATTCTTTAGTTTCTTTATGAGTTAATAATTAGTGAATTAATTAATAACTAATTCACACAACGCATCACTTAGTCTATTGGCCAGTTAGACTAAATACAACTAGTTCAACTAAGTCAAACTGAACACAACTCCATTAACACCTCAATCAACTCTACAGAACTCAACCACTTGAGTTCTAACTGAAGTCGTTCATGCAATAGTTCAATCAACCCATAGGTAACCACATGATTCCTTCAGGCAGTTGCATGTGCCACATCTGTAACTCCAACTGAAGTGCTCCAAGAGAATAAGATAAAGTTTAGAGTCCAAATATTACTAATGGCTAATAATATTTGACTGTTCTATTTTACCTGACAGTCTAAAAATAGACTCTGATCACACCGCTGTGATCCAAAAAATAGAAGTCTATCTATTTTTCCCAACATGACCAATCATCCATAAACAGCATCCTGCAACTCATAGACCATGATCCATATGTCTAAAAATAGACTTTGTGCCAAAGTCTATTTTTAGACTCCTTTCACTAAGCTCCATCATCTTGTTGCATTCTCAACAAGCATTTCTTGTTGCACACTTTTCAACACGCACATTGGGATTTTTTGTTGACTTCCAAACAACACCCTTATGTGCGAAATATATTATTTCTACAAGCTTATTTAATGTGAGAGGTCCAATGGAAGTAGTAGGGCTGGTCGAATCCTTAGAAGCATAACTTGATTCAGGAGGTTCATAAGATTTCACTTATGTAGTCACGTTAACATGTTCCTAACGCAAAAGGATAGGTGCCTTAGCTTTAGTAGGATAAAATTGTGGGCCCCCATTGCCCCCTTGCGGAGGTTGAGAACCTTGTATAGCCATTTTTTTGTGGCTGAGTGGGGAATGGATGAGTCAAGATTATTGGTTTCTAGGTAGCTACTAGTGGTGCAAGAAGATGATGGATTTCATCCATACCAGTGCACTCATAATTTAGATTCTCATCTTGACAAACCTTACTAGGGAACTTAATCTTGTGACATTGTTCACTCATGCCCCCACCCTAATTAGGTTGGTTTTGTTGACTCTCCTTAGTAGGTTTATTTTTTTATTTATTCTTTTTATGGTCAGTTTGCGAAGTATTCTAACTTCATTGTAAGAATCTTAACCAACTATTCAGAAGAAGAAGGTGCTTGCTGAGAGCTAAGGGCACTTATTGGGGCTAAAGAAGTGACCATCATTTGCACTAGTTGAGTAACTAGTTGGTTAACGGTATCATAGGAAAGGGAACCAATCACTGCATCAAGTGTGGTCTTAGCTTGGGTCGTTGTGGGTATATTGAAGGGTGAGGAGCATTGGGAAGGATATCTTATAATGTGTCCGACTGAGAGTAAATCAGATCAAGAAGTTGAGCACGTAATATGGCCTTCTCCACAGTAACCGCCCCTGTAGAAATTAATGTGTAGATTCTAAATTGCTCATGAGATTTTCTAAATCACAAGATTAGAAGCTACTCTACTGATCTGTGGAAGTAAATTCATGACCGAGAACACAAATCATTAACATGCATTAATATTTAACACACATACACAGATATTTATCAAGGGGAAAGCAACTGCTCAAAACCCCTTACTATCTATGTTGTATAGATAAATCCCCTCTGCGGACAAAGGCAATCCCATTAGCCTAACTGAGGTCTAGCAACAATCAAACAACGCTAACACGCAAGTTCCTAATTGCAAAGTAAAGGCCAATGATGAGAGCCTACCTCGAATCCCACGCTTATATTCGTAGAAGAGTCGTCGCTTCCGTTCTTTCGCTTCAGCTGGTCACAATCCTCACGATCTCCGTGAATAGACACCTGCACAGGCAAAGAACAAGACAAATACAAGCATAAAATCCGGGAAATGCAACTATGTATCAGTCAGAAAGGATACAACTCAAACATCATAGTAAAGACACATGAGTGGAACCATAATGATAGTCGTCTATTATTATTGATAAAAGTTTAAAACAAAAGAGAATACAACCAAGTTCTGACGTCAAATCCTCCTTTCGCTGGGTGAATCAGCAACACATGCCTTGTAATGCTTGTAGGGGATGGGAGCAAGCCTCTCTCTCTTTGATCACTTGGACATGTATCTCCTCCTTAAAGACTTAGCCTCATAGGGATACACAAGACCTCTTGCAAGATGAGCTTAGCAATCCTCAGACTTTGGGAGCTTGAAAAGTAGAATTATTAACCAAGAATTACCAACTAGCTTGTCAAATGGGAAAGAACAAGCTTATATAGAGAAGGGAGGAGTAGATAAGAGCATCCACTTGATTCATGGGATTGTCCTTATCATAAGGAAGCTTCCATGAGAGGTGGAGAACTACTTCCCTCCTTGGGAGATACGAAGTCCAACTGAATCAATCCAAACTGGAAATAGTTGATGGATAAGGTGGAAGGAACCTTCGGAAGTTTGATGGTTAAAAACTTTACCCAACTGGGTTGGCGCTAGTGCGACTCTGAGACAGGGCACCAGCTGGCGCGCCCTCTTTGGAGTATTTACCCCATTGGCGCGAGCAATACACTGTGGAACAGCGCCAATGGAGAAAGGGCTATATTTTTGGGTATTTTGCAGAAGGTGTCTTCAGGGCATATAGAATACATACTTTAAGGGATACAAAGCAAGTGTTTTCAAGTCATGTCACTTCTCACAGGTCCCGGAATAGGCTCTCCAACATACGGGAGAAGGGATAAACAGGGACGGTGACAAAATACTGTGTAACAGATGCCCCCTAAAGCATGAAGCCTGAGAGAGAGAGGGGTGAAGTGCTTTACAAGAACATGGTCGACTGAAAACACGGCCGCCGAAGAACCTGCAGGGAATATAACTGATATCTCAAATACATGATGTACATGGTATGGGCGCAACCATTCATAGCAGAGTACATAAAAATCTGGATCCTAGGTATGGACGCAGCCATCCGATGAGGATCAATGAATGGACTCAGGCATGGTCGCAGCCATCCAGTGAATGAGTCATGTAGTGATTATAATAATCCACAAAATGTGGCTTGGATCTCAACATATAAAATCCAGGGTCTTGCGCTCCAACTCGACCCGAACAAAGTACAAGTTCAAGCATGCGAATATAGGAGTCGAAGTCGAACATGCGAGAACATCGTCTGATTACCTGTCAATAATGAAAATTGTTAACAGACGCGAGAGGTACCACCAATAATGACAATGGTCCTCAAGGTACTATAGGTACAATCCACGGCGTGCGAATCAGTGAGCCGGTGTCGAACACCTGTAGAATCATTCGATCAGAGGCCAATGATGAAAGCCTCGCGTCGAACGCGAAGAACCTGCCATTGAGGCATGCAGGCTTCCAAGGTACCTGAAGGGAGTCTCTAGGTCATCTTCCTGGATAATGAGCTGAAGTCGACAGGAAGTGACCTTGATCGAAGGTGGGCCATGATGTTTCCCACATCATCAACACGAGACAGGGAAGGATAAAATGTTTTGTGTGAAGTATCAGAGGGAGGTTGAGTATCTTGCAGAGGTCAACTTCTCTTGAACATATCGGCGGCACGACAGTGGACTTGGCAGTACTTGACATCAAATGATCAGGGGTCATGGTGACAAGACGATGAGCAGATGAATGATCAAACAGGATAACCCAAACCCACGGAGGCAAGTGTGAAACAAGATGAGATGTCCCCACCCAGACACGAATGCAGACGAGTGCCATGTTCAAGAGCGACATACTGCCGACATGACGATGATTACGGTTCCTTTATTCCCCCACCATTTCTGGCGAGTACCCCGGTTATTTTTGGATGGCAAGCTTGACGGGGATAGCATATGCTTGAGAGGCGTCATCACGACGGAACCCGATGTCATAAAGTTTTAACAAGCCTGACAAAGGAAAAAATCGGCGTCTTTTCATGTATAGAGAGTTTGAAAAGACAGCGAAAAGGAAACTCCGGGGGTGTCCTTTTTCGTAAAGTTGTGTCTCCCGAGCCCGAAAAAGTATAAAACCATACTCGAAAGAACTGCCCAGTCATTATGACCGAGGAATACTTTTCATAAGTAGTGACTTTGATCTGAAAAAGTAAAAAAGCGATCAAAACCACGTCGCTTCGTGACCGTTAACGAACCGGAAACGACAAGGGTCCGACGATCTTTTCGTTTTTAAACGGTCGAAAAAGGGTTTAAAGACGACCGCCTCTCATGCCCGTTTAACGAGTCGAGAGGACCAACTCGGCATTCTTTTCACGTTTAGAGAGTAAAAAAAGAGCAAAATATGACTCCGAAGTGACATTTTCGTGTATTTACCGAGTCCAAAAAAGTATAAAATACAACTCGTTTCGCCATGAAAACTCCATAAACACCTGTCACTGCACAAAAAACCAACGTAAAACCCATTTTCGACACAAATATCCATAAAAATATTCATAAAATGACTTTTTAAAGCTTAATTAGGGTCGAAAAGCTATAAAAAGGTGAAAATAGTAAAATAAAAATTATTTTTCACTTTTTACCTTTGGAGAGCGACATTAGGGCTTTTTGGAGTGCGACCTTCAGTTGACGATTGCGGCCAATCCAGTGGACCATTTCGAGCGTCATCAGTGTCGGGTAAGCGGTCTTGTCCTTAGCTTCATTTCCATCCGTTTAGATTTTGTTTTTACCTGCATTTTCATTTCCTATGGGGGGAATTTGAAATTTGGGGGTTGCACCCATTGGTGCGGGTTTCGGGCACGGGCCCGCGCCAATGGGGCAAGTTTCCCATAGGGCGCACGCCCATGGGCGCGACCGTTTTAGAAACAGTCGCGCCAATGACCGCACACATTTTTAGGCCAGTTTTAACAAATCTAGAACCCATTTTTCTGCAATTTCAGGTTCATGAGGTTCTAATGCATCATTTTGACTTGTTTTTGCAGGGCAATCCGCAAAAATGGTGATTGTATGGAAAGAACGGGAACATGACCAAGTGGACACTTTGGCCCTAGCTGACGAAGATTGCATGGAAGCTCTCAGAGCATGTGGGCTCAAAAAATACTTCATGTTATCTTATTTACGAGCCCAGCCAGAGCTCCTGCAGTACTTGATCGATTTGTGGGACGTGGAGGAACAGATGTTTCGGATAGGGGATCAGGTACTGGATTTGGACGTATCGGATGTCTACTTCTTGACTGGACTGTCACGACGAGGGCCAGTTCCTCGATTGACTGGGAGCAGGCCATCTAGAGAGAAGATGGATGAGGTGAAGGCCCGAATTTGCCCGGAGGCAAAATATGGGCAGGGCAGTTCGAAGGTGGATATCCCCACCGTTTAGGACTTGACACTGCGGGCATTACTATTCACTTTCACACGAGCTGCGGGGGCACAAACGCCCCACAAAGCCACGAAGAACCATCTTCTATTAGCAATGGAGTGTCTTAGCCCGACAATCTTCAATTGGGCATCAGCTGTGACGACCAATATGAAGAGGCAGCTGACAAAGGCCAAGCGGGGCAAGCTGCAGTAGTTCGGGTATGGCTCCATCTTGGTGACGTTCTTCTTGGAACGTGTGCCAAGCTTCCAGGGCCAAGGGGCCTTTGTGGCAGACCCAGCACCTCGAGAGTCGAGGATGGCTCGATGGGCGGCACTGATGCTGAGGGGTGGTGGCGGCCAGCAGATGGCCTTCAGACCAGAGTTCTTCAGGTGGCTTCGCCGCCAACTGATCATGGTGGAAGACTGGCCGTATGCGGGGACAGACTTCACTGGAGACCCTGACCTTCCCCTTCCGGATGGAGAGGATTGGGATGAGGAGATCGGTACGTTCTCATTTTTGATTTTGTATTTTTATGATTTTTTATTTTATTTTTATTAGTACATGCTTGTCCTAATGACTTTTATATGCACATGCAGATGTTGGTCCAGAGCGCCCAGCTGGCCTGTCTCCCATTGCGAGGAGACATCCAGTAGCAGCAGCAGCAGCAGCAGATCCTCAGTAGGAGGGCGGTGACAGAGGGGAGCTTATCCAGAACCTCGAGGCTATCACTCGAGGGATCCCAGATTATGCTCGGCTAGTGGATGTCCCGCTAGCTTACCAGAGGCACACAGTAGGGGTGCCAACTCGCATCCACCGACTCCTGAGGCGTCTAGTGCGAGCGGTGACGTGCTACCATGAGCACCACCGAGACTAGATCTCTAGGCTTTTCTTTTCATGCATATTTTTTGAGAGACATGTTGTCTCCGGATGTATTTAGACGGACATGTACTATTTTTGATGCACGGGGTGCAAACATTCTGGACACGCATATATATATATATATATATATATATATACATGTTTTATGGTCTTATTGGTGCTTTATGCTTCTTGTATTATGTTGATCACATATTATGCAAATGCCTGTCCAACACATAATTTAGCTAATGCATCGGTTAACGCATTAAGTCGTCTTGGAATATGTTGATAAGTAATGAAATCAAAAATCCCTTTCTAATAACTTAACACGTAAATACAACCTTAAAATCCGATGATCTCTGACGGAATAACGTCCGTTGAGTTGGTGGACTACAAGTTGAGAGTCCAAGTTCACAACCAATGTGCGAATGCCGAGGTTAATCGCCTCAGCTAACAATTCAATCACAGCACTATATTCAGCAACATTGTTCGTTGTACATCCTAGACAAACCCCTTGAATGTCTACCAATTCACCATGAAGATCATAGATCACCCATGCCGCAGATGACAAGCTACGTGTACTGCGAGAAGCACCATCAGCGGAACCAACGTAAGGCAATCCAGACATCTGTTCAAGAAGCAAAAGACACAATAAGCGGCAATCATGCTGACATACCAAGATAAATATAAAAACATGCACACACAACACACTGTTGAAAGTGTACAAAAAGAGAGTGCCTGGACTCATGCATAATATTTTTTGAGATAAAGCCCATTTCGGGGCCTATCCAGGGGATTGCCTTCATAATCAATAAGCTCATAGGCACCTTTTTGCAAAACTCTTTTCACAATGTAGGGCCCGTGCCACATGGGCCCGAGTTTTCTTGCCCCCAGCTTATCGTTAGCTTGATCATAGAGCAGTACTAGGTCTCCCTCAATGAAAGAGCGGGGGTTAACAGTATTATCGAAGTGAGTTTTCACTCGCTTCTTCTGAGCTTCAATAGCTAAGGAGGTTAGATGACGAGTCTCATCCAGCCGTTCTAAGTAAAGAAGGCGCTCTTCTACTGGAGTAGTATCAGGGAGCAACTCGACGGCTATCTTTAATGAAGGAATTTCACACTCAATAGGAAGGGTCGCCTCCAGTCCGTAAACTAACTGAAAAGGAGTAAAACCGATGGCGTCCTTCATGGAGGTACGGTAGGCCCACAAAGCAGAGAACAACATCAAATGCCAATTGGACTTATGCATGCCAACAGTTCTTTGAAGCATCGTGACCAAAACCTTGTTCACGGCTTCCACTTGACCGTTTGCTTGAGGATAGTACGGGGTCGAACTATCATGCCTAAGGCCCAATTGGGTTGTTAACTCGGTCATCATGTGATTACAAAAATGTTTTCCGTGATCAGTGACGATGGCTTGGGGTACTCCGAACCGCGAAATAACATGGTTGAACAAGCACTGCGTCGCGCTGTGACCGTATTCTGACAATGTAGGCATTGCCTCGGCCCATTTCGTAAAATAATCAACAACAACGATGATGTACCCATGCCCCCCGGCCGAGCGAGGGTTACAGGTCACATAATCGATGCCCCATTTGGCAAAAGGGCCGACGGTTACAACGGGGTGCAGCGGAGCAGGGGGTGCACGCATCTTCCGTTGGTAAATCTGGCATTCATTACGCGAACGGACAACAAGAATGCAATCCTTAAAAATGGAGGGCCAGAAATAGCCAGCACGGAGGATCTTCTATGCGGTGGCATATTCAGACATGTGACCGCCACATGCACCTGAGTGGCAGTGATTTCAAACTCTCTCTACTTCTTCGAAAGTCAAACATCGACGAAGAACAGAATCAACACTGAGACGGTACAGGGTGTCCCCAACGATGCGATATGGTTGGGCTTGATGTTGGATCCGTCGACGAGCATCCTTAGAGGTCTCGAGACGGAAGGAAGACGTCTGCAAGTAGACACTAATATCCCCGTACCAGGGATCGAGGGTGCTAATGAGGAAGAGAGTTTCGTCTGGAATGGAATCCTCTAACTGAGAGGAGGCAGCAGTGGATGACAGAGAACACAACAGCTCAGCAAAGACGAGTGATTTCTTAGACTTGGCAGCAGTAAATTCCAAGTCAAACTCTTGGAGGATGACTATCCACTTCGAGTATTTGCCCCGCAGCGACTGGCGTGACAGAATGTAGGTCATAGGGTTGCAATCAGAGATCACTGTCGTTGTACGCAACAAGATGTAATGACGGAAGCGTTGAAAAGAGCAAACAGCAGCGAGGGCCAACTTCTCGACATAAGCATATCGAGTTTCCGTATCTAACAAGTTGTGGCTAAGGTAGTAGATAACGTGTTCAGCACCATCGTCGTCATTCTGAACCAGAACCATACCGATGGTGGTATCAGCAGCGGCCAAATATAACATGTAATCGCGATGATAATTCGGAGGCCGCAACAAAGGGGCGGAAACCAAAAGAGTTTTAAGATGTGCAAAAGACTCCTCAGCTATTGCATCCCATCGAAACGGGGTGTCACGCTTAAGTAACCGCGTGAAACCTTTTGCCACTTCGGCATAATTCGGGATAAATCGTCGTAAGAAATTTGCTTTACCCTGCAAACTCTGCAGTTGCCGCAAAGAAGCAGGGGGAGGAAGATTCAAGATGGCTTCGACTTTAAGGGGATCCAAGCGGATGCCCTCTCGGGAGACGATAAACCCGAGGAGTCGACCAGATTCCACGCAGAAGACACATTTGTGCGGATTAAGTCGGATGTTGTAGTGTCGACAGTGGAGAAAAATCTCGTGGAGATGTGACGGGTGGTCTTGGCGCTTAGCCGAATGAGCAGGAAGGTCATCCATATAAGGCTATACAATGTGTCGGATATCATGAAAGGCGTAAGACATCGCACGTTCAAAAGTGGCACCGGCATTCTTGAGACCGAAAGGGAGCTTTTTATAAGCGAAAGTCCCCCACGGACAGATAAAGGCCGTCTTTTGTTGATCAGCGGGCGCGATATTAATCTGGTTGTAGCCAGAAAAGCCATCCATAAAGGAATATATCTCACTCCCAGCACACTCATCAATGAGTTGGTCAATGAAAGGTGTGGGGTAGTTATCTTTCGGGCAGGCTCGGTTAATATCGCGATAATCGACACAGACGCGAATAGTACCCTACTTTTTATCGATAGGGACAATGTTAGAGACCCAATCTGTGAGTGGGATAGGGTAAATAAAACCAGCTTTAAGAAGTTTTTCAACTTCCACTTTGATAGTTGCGGCCTTGCGGGGGTGCACAGGGCGTAAACGCTGATGAACAGGTTTAGCGCCTGGATACGTAGGTATCTCATGCACTACAATGTTTGGATCAATGTCGGGCATCTCTTCATAAGACCATGCAAAGACGTCACGAAACTCGTGAAAAAGAGCTATATAGATTTGAATTTCCTCAGGAGTGCAGGTGACTCCTATATAGATGTTCTCGACAATCCCTGGTTTGACAGAGATGTCGATAAGTTGGTTTTGCGTAATGTTCCCCAAATTTCCTTCAGACGATACTTGATAGACTTGAATAGGCGTCTGAAGAGGTTGTGAAGGGAGACATGGAGCAAACCACTCGAGACAAGCCAACGTTTCCCGAAGGGTAGGGAGAAACGAGGAACGGTGATGAAGATTGAACCACGGAAGTTCCTCGAGAGACATGGTCTCCATGATGGCTTCGTCAGAAGGAAATATTTCCTTTAATGGATCCGAGGAGGCGCATTCTCCAAGCCAAGGGGAATAGTCGTATGAGTCAAGAGCTCCGCTTAAAGAAGTGGGTTCAGCAGGAGGAGCCGATACAACAGCGATTTCGATGTAGTTGAGTTCAGCGGGACTCAACGGCATCTCCTCGCCCCACAATTCTATCTGGTCGATGGGGGGGAGGACCCAAGTATCAGAACGAACCGAAATCATACTGATGGAGGCGAGGTTTGGAGGTGGGAGTGAGAAAACACCCATGAGGGCGGGATCTTTGAAGAGCCCGGCTCCCACACTCTCGAACGGGATGGAGGTATGCTCCACGAAAGGCACATTTCCTTCAGAAGAAGAGGCGAAGAAGGAGAGCTGGTCTACCATGACAATTTTCCCCTGGTGAGGGAAACGAATGACACGAAAGAGGGATGAAGCCACGACACGCATGGCATATGTCCAACTCCGACCCAGAAAGAGGTTGTAAGTAAGATTTGCGTCAACGACCTCAACTTCTACTTCAACGGTTTTCCCTTCTAAAGTGATCGACAATCGTTGAAGAATACCATAGGGACGAGATTCTCTCCCATCGAAGGCTTCCAGTGTCGTAGGAGACTGGCTCAAAGTCAGGGACCCGATCGCTTTCCAACAAGCAATAGACATGATGCAAGTTGACGCGCCCTCATCAATAACTGTACGATGGATCGTTTTGAAATTGATGATGACTTGTATAAGAAAGGCGATCTGATGAGGCAGCCTTGGAACATGGCTTTCGAGATCAAAGGTAATCAAATCCGAATCTGCCGGGTCGATGCCATCGATGGGCGATAGCAGGGACTTCCTCTGGGGGGGCAGCTCTAGAGAACTTCTAAGGCGGACATAGCCGACGGAGCCTGCGCTAAGTCCTCAACTATGCTATAGTGCTGGGCATCACGAGCATTTGGGTTGTAAGATGATCTCCTGAGTACTCCTTTGGGAGGGGGTCGGATGGTCGTCTCAATACTTGGTCTCTCGATATGGAGCGGACCAGAGCTGGACGAAGGAGCGCTTGAGGGAACCTCGGGCTCCTTCCCGGTAGACAACGGACACTCCTTTGTTCGAGTCGTTACATGAACGGGAATGGATCCAGCCATGAAGACTTGGGAACCAAAGGGAGATGAAGACGAAGATGGATCAGCCACCCGACTAACCTCAGACCGCCTAGGGCAGTCTTTGGTGTAGTGATCCTCATCACAGATGAGACAAGGATACTTGGGTTTGCGCTTAGCTCCTTCCTCGGATGGAGGTTTGGAGGAATCCTGTTTAGGTTGCTCAGACTTATTCTTTGCTTTCCCCTTTTTCTTTCCTTTCGAGGCCTTACTCGCCGTGGTGGACTGGACGGCGTTAACCTCGGAAGTACTTCCAGAATTTGAACCACCCTAAGAAGTGTTTTCGCTAGAAGCATTTGATTTTGGCTTCCCAGGGTTCGAGGATGATTTCTTGGACGACGGATTTACAAAGCCGATAACTCCATCAACAGATGGTTTTGGTGGAGCCTTGGATGTACCGTGTCTTGGGGCATCAGGCAAATACTCATACAAAGTACCTGACTAAGAGTACACTAAGTCAAGGTACTGAGCACGCGCAATAGCTTGCTCTTCAGTTACGCAAGCTCCCATGGCGATGTCCCGTGCGATCTTAGGGACAAAGGAAGTTGTGACCCAATCGGTGAGGAGTTGATCAGGAATCCAAAACTTGATCAACGGACGACGCCTTCTCCATTCATGTATATGATCAGAGATGTGCATAGTCGTGTCCTGCTTGAGAGATGTAAGGAGATGGGTCCCTGTCTCGTACCGAATGGGTAACTGAAAATGAGTGAGGAATGCCATAGCCAATGAATTGAAATCTTGAAAAGACCCACGGGTCAATTCAATGTACCATTTAGCAGCGGAGCCGATGAGAGTCCTTTGGAACAGGCAAAGTCGAACCGAATCATCAAGCCATGAATTGGACGAACACCAAAGGTGATAAGTCATTACATGGGCTTGAGGGTCTTCTCCGGCTTTGCCATCAAATTTGGGACAATCGTCGGGTATCTTAGTTGGAACTGGTGACCATTGTGGATTATGCAAAATAGGATCATTTGTTAACTTCGACACATCGGGCAGTTCCAATGTTGCTAGAAATGGTAACTGCGGGTTGAAGGACATCTGTGGATATGAGGTAGGACCAGGGTTCCATCTAGCTGTTGGTTGCCCCCATTGACCTTGTCCGGACGGACCAGGTCCAAAGAGACCTTGTCCATAGGAACTTTGTCCATAAGGGTTATATCCGTAACCGGATGGTTGATTCTGGTTCTGCCCCCCAGCGCCCCATTGGTTACCATACTGACCGGCAGGAGCAACATTGGGTTGCTAATAATTTTGATAAGGGGTAGCCTGCGGCTGTTGGTAATTCTGATACGGGGCAAATTGGTTTTTCCCCTGGGGTTGCTAGTATCCATATGGTTGTTGGGCTCCATATTGAGCCTGGGAACCAGGCGGCATTTGATAAGAAGGTTGGGATTGGTAGGCACCTTGTGGCTGGAGACCAGTTTGATTCTGGGGCTGGTAACCGGGTTGAGCTTGAGAAGCAGGAACCATCTGCATGCCCGGTTGAGCCGCCCCAGAGAGATATCCTTGCGAAGACCGAGGTTGGGCCATCTGGCCGGAAGGTTGTCCTGGCTGGATCTGAGATGGACCTACTTGCCCAGAAGGTTGGACTTGCTGGGCATTTGGTTGTCCTTGCGCAACCGAAGGTTGTCCTTGTAGACCAGATGGCTAACTAGGCTGAGCAGTGGGCTGGCCTTGCTGCATGTAAGGCTGGCCACCTTGCCCAGAAGGGTAGCCTTGCTAGTTTCCGGGTTGTCCTTGTTGCGCGTAAGGTTGTCCCGGATTCCCATAGGGTTGACCCGAAGGGTATCCCTGTTGAGGTCTAGGTTGTCCTTGTTGAGCATAAGGTTGTCCCGAGTTTCCAGAAGGTTGCCCAAGATATGCATAAGACGGACCACCAGAGGCCGAAGGTTGTCCCTAGTAGGGTTGTCCTTGTGAGCCTCCAGGTTGCCCTGGATAGGTTTGGCCATAATACTGCTGCCCATAATTAGGTTGCGAGTAGGATGGTTGACCTTGGTATGATGGTCCTTGAGATGGCTGCCCTTGACCCGAACAGAACTGGCCACCACCATAACCGGTGGTACCCCAAGCGACATTCAACGGAACTGTACCCTCAACAGCGGGTTCAGCTGGCAAGGAGGTATACAAATAATGATTGACAGGATCATAATAAGGGCCTTGCCCGCCTGGATTTTGGACAGCATGCAAGTACTGAGAGTATGCCCCCCCCCCACTGAAATGGCATCAGAAGAAGGCGGGGCACCGCTTGCAGGATGGACAACTCTGGCAGTATGTGCCAATTGACCACTACGTACCTGGCCGCGGGATGGGCCGGCAACAGTAGTTACAATGGACGATGCCGTAACGGCACTAGCAACCGGAGTCAACGATGCGACACAAACAGTCGGATTGGTCAGAACTGACGTGACAGCGGTATGGTGAACTTGGGAAACAAACGGTCCCGTAGTGGGAACAATGCTATTATCCCACATAGAAGAGGAACTCGTAGAGCCCATGGCATCCCTCAGAGATCTATAACGCGCAGGCACTGTAATACCGAGAGGTGTAACAGTGTAGGGTGTAGATATGACCGGGGATGTAGCCGGGATGGGAGTCTCAATACTCGACATAACGGGTGTCCCACTCGATACAGGAGATGTGTCTTCCATATCAGAAGAAGCCATCGGGGACGAAACACCAATAGGAGTAGAGGGAAAATCCTCTTCAGAAGGCTCCCACACAGGGTTCCAAAAGAAATCGTAAAGCTCGTCTTCTGGAGCACGAGAGTTCAACGGTTGGACACTTGGAATAACAGGGAAAGTGTTACCACAAACCGGTGTCTCAGGAGCAGCGGAAGAAGGGGACCCTTGGTCACTCGGGATGGGAGACGGGATTGATGGATCCGCCAGGATGATCGAATCAAACAAAAAATCCTAGACAAGCTAACGATAAGAGACCCTACTCAAAACTAGCGCAAACAAGATCTAACAAGGTGAATGTAATCGTGGTCGAATAAATTTTTTAAGACATTAGGACACAACTTGACCTTTTCATTTTTTAAGAGTCGAGAAAAGGACAAAAGGTGACTCTAGTCGCCTTCGAATATTTAATGAGCCCGAAGTGACAAATGCTCAATAGAGCCTTTTCTTTTAAGGAGTCTGAAAAGGATCAAAAAGTGACTGCTCTGGAGAAACTAGGCAAGGGGTTTACCAGACAATCCGTAAAACTGCATATACACCTCCTTAGCAATCATATGAAAGCCAAGGACTTTCCGTACGGCAGTCAATCTTCTCGAATGCTGTGTTCGGTGCGTTACGGGCTGTAAGGTGGAAGACACGGCTTCCTATGGATTAAGGATGATAACCTAGTGGAGTCTCCCGATATATACGCGACGGTACGTGGGAGCACAAGTCCGTACTAGACCACAGTTGAATCACACAAGGAGAAATCACCCAACCTTAATGCGAGAACAAAAGTGACTAGGTTTAACGACGTCGGAGCACGTCTCTAGCCTAGACCTCTAGAATGTGAGCGTTATGTTCCAATGCGTTTTTAAGTTCATTCGATTTATTTTAAAGTTGATCTTGAGTTAAGTTTCGGTTTTCAGGTCCTATCGTCTGTAATTTCTCAAAATCCCTAAATGCACTCTACATGCCAAAACATGTCATTCCATTCGATGAATGCTAACTACAAGAGAGTTAGAGAGCTTTCATGCAAACGAAACGATCACAAACAACAAAGAGTTTCCCTAATGCAGCCAATGCAAATCACCAAACTTTTCTTTAAGATCACTAATCCACTAATCAAAATGAAAAGCCCTAACTTTCATTAATTGTTTCAAAGCAAAAGAGATTTTCTTTTCAATAATGGCAAAATGCACTAAAGAACTTTTGAGAAATAATACTAACAAATTCTAACCAATACACACACGTTCAGTTCCTCAAAACACCAATCAAACATCCAAAGAATCAAAAGGATCCCAAAGCGAACAATGAGCCGTGTGATCTGGGCTCAAAGTGAAACGAAGCGGAATTCAAGTGAAGACGAAGCAAATCACCTAAATAACGCAACGAAATGATTCACGACTACCAAACAAGTGTAAGGGAGCAAGCAAGAGAGTTGACTGGTCAACAAAAGATCGAAACACCTCAGGAAGGCTCGATTCACAAGGCCACTACATGCCCTAGGGCTAGAAATGCGAAATCGGGAGAAAAAAGCAAACACCCAAAGGGTAGCGATCAAAATCAGTCAAAGCACACTCCAACACACCACAGTGGTCTAGTAAAAGTACTCAGGACAACACCAAAGCTCAAAAAATGAAGAACCAAGCAAACTTCAAAAGTTTACAGGCCTGGCGCGACTGTCAGGCTGCAACAAGCGCCTTTCAGGATTGATGCGGGTTGTCAATGTGCAACTTGCGCCAACTGGCACGACTGTCACGCTATAAACTAGCGCCAGTCGGGTTTGCTAAGGAAAGATAAAAACACAAGAGCCAAGGCTAAAACAACAATACCTAAGTACTCTCAAGAGGCAAAAACAACAGATTTATCCAACCCAGAAAGCAAAACAAGCGGGAGAAACCAAGGAAACAATCAAGGAACAAGGCTAGTCCCAATTCATTCAGTTTGCAAACCAAACCGGAGATGGACTGAAGTAGCGTTGATCTACTTCGCTAATGCAAAGCAATAGCATTTCGAAGGCTATCTGGCCAGACTTCAGACTCCGTCTAATAGTTTACGAAACGAAAAACAAGACAAGATAAACAAACAAGGCAAAGCCAAATCCCCAGCGGAGTCGCCAAATTGTTGTATAGGTAAATCCCCTCTGCGGACAAAGGCGATCCCACTAGCCTAACTGAGGTCTAGCAACAATCAAACAACGATAACACGCAAGTTCCTAATTGCAAAGTAAAGGCCAATGATGAGAGCCTACCTCGAATCCAACGCTTATATTCGTAGAAGAGTCGTCGCTTCCGTTCTTTCGCTTCAGCTGGTCACAATCCTCTCGATCTCCGTGAATAGACACCTGCACAGGCAAAGAACAAGACAAATACAAGCATAAAATCCGGGAAATGCAACTATGATCAGTCAGAAAGGATACAACTCAAACATCATAGTAAAGACACATGAGTGGAACCATAATGATAGTCATCTATTATTATTGATAAAACAAAAGAGAATACAACCAAGTTCTGACGTCAAATCCTCCTTTGGCTGGGTGAATCAGCAACACATGCCTTGTAATGCTTGTAGGGGATGGGAGCAAGCCTCTCTCTCTTTGATCACTTGGACATGTATCTCCTCCTTAAAGACTTAGCCTCATAGGGATACACAAGATCTCTTGCAAGATGAGCTTAGCAATCCTCAGACTTTGGGAGCTTGAAAAGTAGAATTATTAACCAAGAATTACAAACTAGCTTGTCAAATGGGAAAGAACAAGCTTATATAGAGAAGGGAGGAGTAGATAAGAGCATCCACTTGATTCATGGGATTGTCCTTATCATAAGGAAGCTTCCATGAGCGGTGGAGAACTACTTCCCTCCTTGGGAGATACGAAGTCCAACTGAATCAATCCAAACTGGAAATAGTTGATGGATAAGGTGGAAGGAACCTTCGAAAGTTTGATGGTTAAAAACTTTACCCAACTGGGTTGGCGCTAGTGCGACTCTGAGAAAGAGCGCCAGCTGGCGCGCCCTCTTTGGAGTATTTACCCCATTGGCGCGAGCAATACACTGTGGAACAGTGCCAATGGAGAAAGGGCTATATTTTTGGGTATTTTGCAGAAGGTGTCTTCAGGGCATATAGAATACATACTTTAAGGGATACAAAGCAAGTATTTTCAAGTCATGTCACTTCTCACAGGTCCCGGAATAGGCTCTCCAACATACGTGAAAAGGGGTAAACAAGGACGGTGACAAAATACTGTGTAACAATCTATATTGCATTAATTAAAGAATCTAGATGAATACAATATGCTTTTCTCAAGCTTGAGCTCAACCTGCACCTATATTTTCTATCATCTGCCTGATTGAATGACTCTGGCCAACACTTAGCCAATTTTCAAGCCCTCCAAGCTCCTAATTCGTTGTGTTGTTCCCTTGGGAATTAGGCACCTATTAATTAGGAAATTCCCTCATCTAGATTGTGCAATTCCTTTAAGTCAATTCTCTAACTGCATGCACCACCTATACAACTTGGAAGTGTTTACAGTTGATAGTACATTGACCTTGAACTCCAATCTCAACTGGGTAACTCGAATTCTCTACATGCATGAGTTAATTTAGGCTAATTGATCAGTTAAGTGGATGATGTTTTCCTTGCGACTTAGCAACTTGACTTGGCCAAAATTGAAGTAGTTCACATGGTCGCAAGTTTTAGGCTCATGAGAGTTGACTTGATGCGACGTGTGACTTCGACAAAAGAATAAACCTTCGAGTCTCCATGAGTTAGATTTGTGATGAGATCACAAGGGTTTTGGCCAACTGATGAGGTTTTGGAAGTAAGAGATAGACACAGACATAACACAGGGGCTCCAAAATTTTGCGAAGTCATGAATTTTGGAGAGTTGTTGCAGCAGCTACAATAGAAGATTTTGTATTTTCTTATTTTAATTTTATTTAATCCTAAATAGGTTGGAATAAGCCTCTCAAGCGGTCGAATGATCAATAATACATGTCGTTGGGCCTTCTAAGAAGCTGGGTGAAGTCCATACATGCCACAATGATGAGTAGGACTCCCAAAAGTAGTGGACAAGGGATTGGCCCCTTCTTCTCCAAATAATAAACCTGTGGTGCTCCCAATGGGTGTGAGGGCACACAAGTAAACTCATGGGTTTCCAAGTAGATCGAAGATGTCTGTAGACCATTTGTAAGGGCTCAAATGATGGTGTAAGTAATGCCACATCAGCATACAAGTCCTCGTCATAGTGAACCATGGTCATCTTCCACGTGCATGGTACAACTGTGGGGTCGGCTGGGCATGGTGAACCAGGTGCATCTTCCTCATCCAATAGGTGAATCTTGAGCAATATCTAAACATCTCTGGGGATCCATGGAGTGTTGTCTACTGCTGTGGAGGCCAATCGCTCTCCACACACCCTACATGTGCCAATGTAGCCTTCTGGAGGGTTAGGACCCTGTATACGGAGACCAAACACAAAATGGAGATCATCTGCAATCTTGCATAAGATCTAACGTGTCCCCTAGCCTTCCAATACAACAAGTCATAAAAGGAAATCGAGTAAAAGAACTTACAAACCATGGACAACATGTGGGCACTTCATGATGGCATGCCTTTCCAAAGTGAGCTTTTGCATGTGCTAATGTCTCTAAGCTCCAAATGGGGTTAACCAAGTATCCTATTAGGTGGTTTCTATTTTTAAAAGGGATAGTATGTCCAAGGTACATCCTTTAAAGGGTGGTGGCATGTGATAAAGAGATGAATGGAGTAGGGAATGAAAGGGGCAACCCTGGGCCACATGTTGGGGTACAAAGGTTGCTAATAAAAGAGAAGCCCGCACTTGGGTATATAATGTATAGGAGGGATAAATCGTGGTACATGAGGTGCCCCGACCTTGAAATTTCCACCCTTCTTTATATGCCTTTTGTATTTTATGATTTCTCTTTAATTGACTGCTCGGGGCTCAAGGGATAAGAGCATGATGTGTAAGATATAGCAGGGGTACCCCCTTTAAGGTAGGGTGGTTCAATACCTACCAGGGGTTGGGACAATCATGGGTTTCTGAATGATAAATGAGGCTCATCTAGGACATGTTGGACCCAGGATGATCGCCATGATGATGGGGTAGAGCTCATGTATTGGATTTTGCCCCCATGCTAAATGTGTTTATCCCAGCGATCTTTTGCATTTTGTGGTACATCTTCCTATTTAATGTGGCCAATTATGCATTTACTTTTTTTTTCAGCTGCATAAACCTCTCGACCATCATTCCAGACCCAACCCAAGGTATGGGAAATGGGAAGGGGAAGGCTAACCCTATGTGGACTTGGTGGAAGAATGTGGACCCAGGTGGGAGAAATAATGAATGGGGTTATAATGAGTGGAAGGGGAGTGATATATGTGGATGAGGGAGAAGGACCACACAACCAAAATCAAGGTTTCCTGTGTAGTACCATCCATAAAGCCCAAAGGTCAGTAAAAGAAATCCCATGGGACTAGGGTCCAAGGTTAACATCCAAAAGAGGTCTAGGGGACAAGAGCACATACCTAACCCACTCTTTTTGCTAAATACCCTCATTAAATCATGGCCAGAAGTATCCATGATAAGCAAACTACAATACTCAATTACCAAATGACAAGGCATACTTTTAGGTTCGGGAGACCCACCTTCAAACTTAAGATCATAACAAATGGGTGAGGGACCACATGGATGGCTTAGGTGCCAGAGAAATGGCACAACGTGCTAGTTGGTGGCTGCAAGGGGCCGTCGGCTGCTGGCTGAGGACCATCATGGGGAAATTTTTTCTCCTAGGGATATCACCCACAAAATTGTGGGTCACAAGCCTCATGGGCATGTCCACTTTGCACATAACCAACAATCATTGTATTCCATGAGACCACATTTGTTGTTGTCATCATCTCAAACAATTGGGTTGCAGCTTCTATGTCCCCACACCTGGCATACATGGCTACAAGGGAATTTTCTACAAAGATATTTGTTACAAAATTACTTTGAATGATGTAATCATGGATCCATTTTACTTGTTGCAGAGCCCCTAGATGGGAACATGTTGAGAGGGCACTCACGATGGTGCTTGAGATGGGTTTTATAGATTCTAGTAGCATTTGATTAAAAAGTGCAAAGGCCTTATCATCACTGTTCTCAGCAATCCCAATAAGTATTGCATTCCATGAAACCAATTTTTTTCTACCTATTATTTTAAACAGTTGCTCCGCAATATCTATACTCTTACGTTTTGCATACATATCTATGAGGGCAGTCCCAACAACCTCAAACTCAAATCCACTTTTAATAATGTAGCCATGAATACACTTGCCTTGTTGCATTGATGCTAAATGAGCACATGCAAGAACACAACTAACCATAGTGACTAATATGCTATACCCTAATATTGAGAGGGGAAATGCTAATATAAATAAATTAAAGTTGAAGACAAGATTAACATTTACTTAAATTTTGTATACACTAAAAACACTTAAATTTAATATATCAATGGTTATTTGCTTGATTATGGAAACTAAGTACAATTTCTTCAATTTAAAAAACCTACTGGTGTCTCCCTGCACATTTTGAGGCAATTGCTAGTTATAAACATCCACAACACAAAAGCATGCACAACCAAAAACCAAACCCCAAACCACCTTTGTCATACCAGACTTGCACTTGGCATACGGTAGAAATTTCAATGACATTAACTTGTGTACATGTGCTGAAATAGTTACAAATCACTATAATACAAGACAGCCACTTGCAGAATTTTAGCATTGGTGCTTCGGTGACAACAACCGTTCTGCTCAATACTCACTCCAAGGGCATAACGTAAAAAATCCAGCCATCAGCATGGAGGGGTACCTCTGAAGATCTAACTGCTGTTCATATCAGTTATATAACGGATGTGGGGAAATCCATGTGCACATGAACTAATGATAAAAAACATGCGGAATGCCCTTGCAAGTACAAAAGATAAAAAACATGAAGTGCAGCATGTAGATGGATTTGAAAGAAGTTAGACACTGACTACAATATCATTAAGTTGCGCCCATCCATATGCGCAACGATCTCTTATTTTGTGAATAGTCATAGCTGCAGCATCAATTGCAAGTCGTATTTTGGCAAGGCGTTTCTCTGCTGGCATTCTCGAATTATACTCGAACTGCAAAAGGTCATTTCTTTAGTAATGCCAACATTGATTGAATTTCTCTAGTAATGCCAACAATGAATGTTATTGTACAAAACAAAATTGTCCGGCAGTAAGGATGAACTCAGTCAAAGATCACAAACCTTTTAAATCACGCGCGGAATGTCATGTATGTGGCAGAAGTATGTAAGCTGCTTGTACAGGTCTACCTCGGGTCTACTGCTCCCAAATATTAATAATTTGGCTGTTTAGTTCCATTTTGAAAGAACTTATTACGCGAAAAACACGTGCCATGAGAATTTTACCAATCATTACCTATTGGACAAGATGTTCATTGCAGCGAAGATAATTTGGACAAACTGTTCCCCTTTCTGTATCACCGATAACCCGCAAGTTCAAGTTTTTAGTTGTGTGCTTGCACATTTCGTCATCACACTGAAAAATACAAGATCAGAACAGAATCAACCGAGGAAATTCAGTTCAACTTAAAGGAATTCCTTGTAATCTTCTAATGTTATAGTTAATAAAGGGCATCTAAATGAGATTGGGAAAAAACATACAATCATTAACACTGTATAGTACAGTGCAATGAATTTTTCTGCCTGCCTTTTCACCTGCATAGCACAATGCAAAAGAGTATTTAAACCAAGCATAGACACTAGCTCTGCAGTATGCAGAAGTATTAATGGGGTGATCCACATACTTATCATCCTATTATGGAATCCCGTAAATGACGGCTAACCTGATTAGCTAGTATGGCAGGAGAAATTACACTTGGTACACCCTCATCTTGACATTTTGGACAATGGAGTGAGCACCAATATTTCTCAGTTGCCTCCCTTGATGTCTTGGATAATGTTTCATCTTGTTCGTTTTCTCCGGAGTTGGTTGTATGATTTTCAGAACTTTTAATTATGCTTGCGACACTAGGACATTCAAAACATGAGGAACAATGTGGGTATACTATCAAGAATGGCTCGCAGTCATGGTATCTGTGGGGCAATTCAAACAATGTTAGAGAATTAAACAAAATGCAATATAACAAAGTACACTCAGATATAAGAAGCAACCAGAAATTTAATGAACAGAACCAAATAGATAATATCACTTCTCGATGAAGTTGCACCTTTCATCACCATCTAGTGTGAAAATTCCTAGACTCGAAGGAACTCCTACTGCAGCAAATCTGAATCTACTTCACCTACTTGATTTTTAAATTACATTCAAATTATTTTTCTGAATATTGAAGCAAATTACTTCTGCAGCGTACAATTAATCAATATTTGATCTCATGAAACAAAAAATAGAGCAAAGAAAGATACATAGGACACACTTATTTTTGGACACAATAGTCCCCGGAAAAACCCAATGCGGGAAAACCAGTGCAGCAGTTCTGAGGGTTTATTATTATGAGGAGAAATATCTGAATACAAATCTAGGATGTTCATCTAGCAATCCTTTATAGAGAAAAATACTGACGGAAAATCTGAGTGAGTTTTACCTCACTTTACCTGGCAGAATTCTGAATAATCCAGCACAAGACTGGCTAACCCCGACTATTTCTGCGTTGGCCTGCGTAGGCTCTACGTCAGCCTCTCTGCCCTCTGTGTCAACTATCCCGACCGTTCTAGCAGTTCTGGTTGTTCCCAACAGTTCTAGATTTTGTGTGACAGACAGTTTTTCTGCTCTGCGTCGGCCCTTCCGACTGCGTAAGGACTATGTGGGCCCAAACTGGCCTAGCGTCAACTCTCCTGGATTCTGCGTTGTCTCTCTGCAAGCTCTCTCTGCCTCTTTGTCAATGTTCTCTGAAAGTTCCTTCTCCCGGATTCTCACTGCCCCTCTGTTGTTGAATGATCACTTAGTTTGAATTTCTAAACTCCAAATCAATTCTCTCTCTCTCTTTCTCTCTCTGTATTTCCAAATGAACCCCAAGCCTCCATTTTATACTTTTCCTGTGGAGTCTTTAACGGCCGAGATTAAGTCTCTAATCAATGGCTAAGATTAAAACATGACTTGATCTGCCTTCTAGATCATTCTCACCCATATTTTGATTAATACCCATTAATATTTTAATTTCCCTAAATTTAGACTTAGGAACTCCATTAAAAATATTGATTATTTTAATAAAATACAATCCGGGTGGAATTTCACTAAACAGTTTCTGGGTTCTTTGAAACTCATGTGCCTTAGTCTCTCCGCCAATTTTCAAGGCTAGAGCACTTCCAATGCAACCAAAAACTAACACTCCCTCTTAGCGAGGAAAGTGCTCTATCAACAATGTCTACCTGCATGCTGCTCTGTTTCTGAAGCACCACCTTTTTGCACTGCTGCTGCCACCAACACTGTGCTACTGTTGCTATTGTACTGATGCCCATGACACTGGCACTAGCACTGCCACTGCTGCATCTGTACTATAACTCCCTCTCAAACGTTGCATCTGCTATGCTGCTAGCACTGCCACTATTAACACTGCATTCGTACTGCAACTTAGTTGTTGAGAAAAGTAACTAAAAAACATCCAAAATTAGTTGAAATTAACTATGTTCAATATAATACAATGAATGTTGGAATCTCATTGCTGCTGATTCTGACCCTCTGAATCTTTTGAGCTGTTGTTGACTCCTGCATTGTGCCAACTGCATTGTTGCCAACCTTGCTCTTCGTTGGTCAGTCTCTGGTCCCCAACTACTGCATCTATCCTCCAAACACTCCACTGCATCATCTGACACTAAGTCCATCTCGACACTGCTAAATCTTGGGTTCCCGTAGCAAGGAATTGATCCAAGAGGTGGACTCCTCAAGGGTAATACCCACATGTAGTCCTCCCGACTACAACTCAATATCACCCCATCTCCCACCTGGAGATGCGTGGGCGCTCATGGCAGACTCATCCTCGTCAATCTTTGTTAAAGCAGCCTTAGGATCATGTTTCTTATCCTTGTCATTTTTCTTCAAAGGACACTAGGATGCATAATGGCCCAATTCACCACAACTGAAACATTTCACCTTCAAAGCTTCGGCTTCTGTTGTCCCTTCGATGCTAGAGTTGTGTTCTCCTCCTCCTTTGTCTTTGTGCCACTCCCACTGTGACTGCTGCCACTGAGGTTGACCTTCACTAGGTCCCTCCTTAACTCCTCCTGTTGAAGAGCCGCCCACATCTCCTCGCATGAAAGTAGTTTTTTTCTGCCCAATATGCTTTGGAAGAAAACTTGCCATTCATCCAAGACTCCATTCAAGGCTATCCTCACCATTGCGGTTGGCTAAGAAGTGGGCCCCACTGCAGCAAGCTGGTCTCTTGTGCCCTGAAGACGTTGAAGATAGAGGTTCACCCCTTCTCCTTTCTATATCAAAGCCTGCTGCAACCTCTGCTCCAAATACATCTTCTGTTGTTCGAAAGAAACTTCATACAAAGAAGACAAGGCTTCCCACATCTCTCGGGTTGTATCCTTGCCATGCAAGTGTGAGACCACATGATCTCGAACTCCATCGAGAATGAGCCTCTTTTCCTTCCCCTACTCGACCTTGTACTTCTTCTTTTGATTGTTGTTAGTAGGAACAGATACAACACTATTGATGTAGGCCTTGAGATCATATTCCTCCAAAACAACTAAGATTTTGGTCTTCCATATGACATAGTTGGAAGCTCCTTCCAACCTGTTCTGATCTCTAAGCCCATGCGATGCCATCTCACCTAACTATCGAACTGACTCTTGTAGTCACTGCTTAGCACTGCTCAACTGCTCAGCAAATGAGAAATTCGAACTTTCTCGCAGAAAGTTCTTTGAGGAGAAAATTCCCCTTCTACGGGTCTTCATTCTTTTCCACCGGATTTCTGGTCCAACGGAAACTGCGCCCTTCAAGCACTACATTGAGGCTTTGCGTCACTCCGTCTGCATCTACAAACTCACGAACTGGAAATCGTACCTCTCTATCATCTCACTCAGAGAGAGATTTCCTCGGATCTACTTCCCGGCAAGGACTGCGCAATCCCTTCAAGGGGATTCGGAATGCTGCAAAGTGCAGCTTTCGGTGTCATTGCTCAGCACTGGGTCTACTCTTCTTGTTTCAAAATCAATGCTCTAATACCATGTGCAACTTCCTAGACTCGAAGGAACCCCTATTGCAGCAAATTTGAATCTACTTCACCTACTTGATTTTTAAATTACATTCATCAAGTTATTCTTCTGAATACTGAAGCAAATTACTTCTACAGCCTACACTTAATTAAATATTTGATCTCATGAAACATAAAACAAAGCAAAGAACAAGATACATAGGACACACTTATTTTTGGACACAATAGTCCCCAAAAAAACCCAATGCGGGAAAAATGGTGCAGCAGTTCTGAGGGTTTATTATTACGCAGAAGAAATATCTAAATACAAATCTAGGATGCTCATCTAGAAATCCTTTACAGAGAAAAATATTGGCGGAAAATCTAAGTGAGTTTTACCTCACTTCACCCGGTAGAATTCTGGTTGATCCGGCACAAGCCTGGCTAACCCCGCCTATTTCTGTGTTGGCCCTGCATAGGCTCTGTGTTAGCCCTGTGTCAACTATCCCGGCTGTTCCAGCAGTTCCCGGTAGTTCCGACTGTTCCTAACAATTCTGGATTTTGCGTGATAGGCAACTTTTCTGCTCTGCGTTGGCCCTTCTAGCTCTGCGTCAGGACAGTGTGGGCCTAAACTGGCCCAGCGTCAGCTCCCTCGGCTTTTGCGCTGCCTCTCTGCAAGCTCTCTCCGCCTCTCTGCCTATATTCTCCAGAAAGTCCTCCTGGATTATCATTGCCCCTTTGCTGCTAAATGATCACTTAGTTCGAATTTCTCAGTTTCCTAGCCTCAGAAATCGATCTCCAAATCAATTCTCTCTCTGTGTGTATTTCCAAATGAACCCCAAGCCTCCATTTTATACATTTCTTGTTGAGTCTTCAACAGCTGAGATTAAGTCTCTAATCAACGGCTAAGATTAAAACATGACTTGATCTGCCTTCTAAATCATTCTCACCCATATTTTGATTAATACCCACTAATATTTTAATTTCCCTAAGTTTAGACATAGGAACTCCATTAAAAATATTAATTATTTTAATAAAATACAATCTGGGTGGAATTTCACCAAACGGTTTCTAGGTTCTTTAGAACTCATGTGCCTTAGCCTCTCAGCCAATTTTCAAGGCTATAGCACTTCCGATGCTACCAAAAACTAACATCCAGGACGCTGGAGAGAAATGCAGTAGTTGGCACTTTACCGACAGCTTCAAAACTCATTTTTGGTTCAAACTGACAAAAGAGACATTTTGTCAACTTCATACAAAATGTCGTACAAATTTTGAAAAGCCTTAGGACTATAATGAGAAGCAAATTCTCACCTTCGAAGAGTCCAGTTCAAGAAAATCTGCAAGACGTCCTGGGCTTGTACCTTGGATGGGTACACAGAATCTAGATACAACAAGATGAATCTGGAAATAGAAGCCAGTGAGAACCAGGTCACATAGAAAATAGAACATTTTGAAGTCGATGTGTAGAGGTAGAAGCTATTGCACATCAGACAACATGCTTGGTTAAATTATTTCAAATGTACTATGGTGGCCTACGTACTTTATTTTTCATGAAAAGAGTCACGTTCTCCATTGTATAGGTGGAAAACTAGCACTAATAGATCTGATGATATGAGGATGTAAAAATACCTGCAAAGATAGATAATAATCAATGTCAATCATCTAGTTTCCACTGTCCCTTTTCAACTCATATGGATGTCTTGCCCATTCGACAATGCCTATCATTGATCCAAATCCAGATCCCTATTCAATATAAATAATAGCAAACTAAGATCTTTAGTAAAAGGAACAGTGAACTGAAAGTCTAGAGGTGCATTCCTTTTCTCTGCAACAACTATCATCATTAATGACGGAGACATGTTGAACACCCATTCTGTTTATTACTTGAATTGACAAAATGTCAGTGTATAGTTTGAAAGATTTAGAACGTACACATCAAAGGCAATGTTTTTGCATTTATAAAAGAAGAGAAAAGGTGTGCACCATGTTGATCAGTGATTGCCATTGATGTCAACCCAAGTAGCACTAGGGGCTACCCCGATCTTGCAAGGGCATTTTGACTTGACAACTCATATTATTTTGCATAAGATATCTTTTCGATGGATTCTACTAGTCGTGATGTTTCCGTTGATATATGGTACGCCTCCCAGTTCTTCACGGTTTGAGAGTTATTTGGTTTGAAGTTAGTAACCTGAGTTAGTGGGCTAAAACCCTATGGGGTTGTGGCATGGAACTCATAATTGGTTGTGGTCATGGAATAGCCTATAATTAATAATGTTTTTTTTGCTCCTAAAATCCCACCAACGTTCACTTGTTCAAGACCCTCTCAACTCAAGACATTCATATAAATAGTGACCCTCATATCCTCCTCTAGTAGGGATTTTGTGGTTTCAAACAGGACATCGTGGAATTTTCGCTATAAATTTTTTTCTGTGAAACTTTAGAAGCTGAAATTAAAACCCATTTGAGCTGAAATCGTGATGAACCTTGTGACCCAATTTCAGATCTTGGTTTGCTATATTTTCAGACATATGATCTGAGGAAGTTAGGGTTTTTACAGGCTCCCAAATTCCATGTCAAACAGGTGACATTGGAAAAATCGTCATAACTTTCTATCTGTGTATTGGATTCCAATTTCGTAAATAGTGATAGAAAGAGGACAGACTGTAGTTTGTTGGGTATTGGTTTTAGGGCCGAAGGTCGTAACAGTGACATGTGGGACTTCCTACAAGTTTTCTCTACTGAACCAGGCTATAATCAGGTCATCGTGGGAGATTGGGCATAACTCTTTCTTGAAAAATCCAATATTGACCAGACTTGTGGGGTTGGAAAGAGGACTCAGAGGGATATCAGAGAACAAAATTTTAGACCTTGGAGATCTGAAATTACGTAGATACAACAGATTCAATATCAAGCTCCTAGAAGGAAACAAAAAGCATGCATTCAAGGATCACTGCAGTAAGGACCACACATCAACATTCAAGGGTAAGTCTCCTGCAGCAAGGTATGTATGAATAGTGTTTACATTTGAATTTTGAGTATCATCTCTGACATATTTTTTTGCAGGACAATGCAAGTATATACAGTGTCTCAATTATATCTCTATGTCTCTATATGTCACAATTAGTTTTTCAGATGTCCTATTCTTGATACTACACATTTCATGCTACATATTCTTGATGCTACACCAAGTTTGCTAAATCTATATGATGTTGTAAGTTCATGTTACTTGTCTTGTCATAGTTGATAGAATGGTCTCTGTTGTTGCACTTAGAACTTGGTCCATCACAAGTCTAGGGTCTGTCATCAATTTTTATTGTATATTTCTTTAGGTCAGTTTTGGCTATAGTCTTGCATAGAGTCTAGGCCTATATCAAGAGTGGGATTCTTTGTCTACTGCTACAACAAGCCAACAACAAAAGTGACAAGCACACTTCAGGTACGCATTGTAATTTTTAATTTGTATTTATTCATTATTATTCACTTACATGTGTTTTGCGGGCAGGGGTAAGTTGAGGGTATTTTGTTTTGTTTTGGGATTGGTTTCACGGGGCAAATTTTGCATGCAGGTAGAAGAAGATTCAAGTACAACATCAAGCAAGAATTCAAGAGCAGAAGTATCAAATCAAAGGAAGCATTGCAGCAGAACATCCTTTGAAGACATGATAGCCATCTACATATTGTGAAGAATCAAGGCCAAGAGTCATTTGTAAAAGAGTCATCATTGTAAAGTTGTAAAAGAGTCATTTTGCCTAGAGTCGAAGAGGCAGAGTTGGGAGGTATAGGAGTCATTGTTGAGATGATGTCATGGTTGAGTTGTAGGTCATCGAGTGATTAGGTATTTGGTCAAGTACACGAAAATTATTGTACATCTTAAAGTATCATGGATTGTTGTCCTTGGTTTGGGAATCCGCAGGCTTGTCTTATTTCAGCCATTATAGGGTAGCAAGGAGGTGTTAGGCAGGTGTATGAAGTCGCCTACAGGTTGGGGCCTGTCAACACTTCAAGGTGGTAGGGTAGTGCTAGGGCGAGTTGTGGCTCGCTAGGGTGTTGGGGCATCGATTCAATTGATTACTGAAGAAACCAAGGTGTTGGGGCGTCCTTCTAGTGGGAGCTGGAGAAGAATTCTTTTCTAGAATTCTAGGAAGTTGTTGCTTTCATTTCAATTGGGGCTAAAGATTAAGAATTTATTACAAAAGCGTTCGGTGGTTTTTGACCTGGAGGGGGTTTTCCATCTAAAATTATTATGCCTATTGTGTTCTTTTATTTACTGTTATTACTGCATAAATATTAATAATAATTGAAGATTAACTAATGCTCTGAAGAGATTTAAAAGTTCTATTGCTAAGGAATATTGATTCACCCACCCCCCCCAGTATTTCCAACAATTGGTATCAAAGCTTGATTCCTTCAATAACAGTCTAACAACTGGAAGGAGATCATGGAGTATACTAAGAATAGAGTTCCTTTGTTCAATGGAAATAACTATGCAATTTGGAGTGGAAAAATGCAGGTTCATTTACTGGCATAAGGATATGAAGTATGGGAAATCGTTGACAAAGGCTTCACATCGACCCAGGATGAACAAGGTAAGAAAAATATGGTATATGTTGCCAAGGCTAAAAATCTTATTATCAGGGGGCTTATTGAATTTGTTTCTTAAGGTATTGAGTTGCAAAACTACTAAAGAGGTATGGGGCAAGCTTGAAAATATATATGCAGGTGACTCAAAGGTGAAAGAAGCAAAGCTTCAAATTTTTAGGGCAAAATTTGAGCAACTCAAAATGAGGGAAGATGAAGATATTGTTGCATACTTTCAGAGCGTTGATGAAACAACAAATACATTGGAAGGCTTGAGAGAACCTGTTGAAACGAAAATTGTTGTCCGAAAGATCCTCAGAACCTTGCCAGCAAGATTTAACCCTAAGGTATCCATCTTGGAAGACAGATCGAATCTGACCAATCTCAGCATAGATGAATTGCATGGAATTCTTACGGAATATGAAATGAAGATTGAAGAAGAGGATGACACATCTCACTTAGAAATAGCATTTGCCACATCCAAGAAGAGTAGTAAGGACAAGCAGACTCCGAAAGAAAAAACTTGCAATCGTAAGGATGAGGAAAAGGAAGAATATGAAGAAGAATTCTCAGATAAAGAGTTTGCCTACTTCACGCGGAAAATGAGAACAGGTACGGAAAAATTCAAAGGTAAACTTCCATTAATATGTTTTGATTGTGGTGAGGTTGGGCATTTTGCAACCAAATGTCCTCACAAAAATGAGGTTGTTACGAAAGGAAAGAAAAGTCCTAGGAAGTTCAACAAGAAAGGGAAGAAGAAATGGTTTAAGAAAAGTTTCATCTCCAAAGAAGATAGCTCCTCATTTGAAGAAGACAGTGATAACGAAGAAGAATTCAATGGAAGAATATTGTTAATGGACAAGCACAATACACAAGAGGCACCTGACGAAGGAGGAGACAAAGAAGAAGAAATGACTGAGGTTGAATTTCAAAACGAAGTAATCAGGGTTATCAAAGAGCTCAAGGCCGAGAAGAAGCACATCGACACTCTTGAAGATGAATTAAAGACAGAAAGGGAATAGGTCCTAAGTCTTAAAATTAAGGTTGAAGAATACAAACAAATTGAAGAATCGTGCAGGAAAGAATTAAAGGAAAGCAACAAGGAAAGAGAAGCATTGGAAGCTAAAATTGTTTCTTTCCGAAAGTAAGTAAAAAATGGAAAAACTCTTCAAAACTATGCCAACAAATCAAAGACTTTGGATGAACTCATCAACAACCAACAATCATGCAGCGACAAGACTGGTCTTAGTTACAAAGAAAAATTCGAAAAGGAGTCAAGTCCTTCTATGACAACTAAAGAAGATGGATATGCAAAATCTACCAAGCAGGTAGATCTCCCAGCTAGATCAAGAGATCAAGATTCGCAGGAAGAACCTTGGAAGACAATTCCTCGAAGAAGATTTCCTCCCAAGTATCAACCTATCTTTTATGGTTGTTGTTATTCATGTGGAAAGTTTGGACATAGAGTTGCAAAATGTCACATGTATGTTTGGAATGAACATAATTCTAGGAGATTCTCAGAAATGGATATTCTAGAAATTAGCAGAATATCAATAGATTTGATCATTTGAGAGATGATGTCAAATGTTACAAATGTAACAATTTTGGACACCTGGCCAAAGATTGCAGAATTGGAAGATCTTCAAAGGAATTCTCACAAAATCAGAATCAACAAGTATGGAAAAGAAAGAGTAAAAGGTGTGCTCTCACTCTCAAGGCTCAAAGCAACAGAAATGTATGGTATGTTGACAGTGGTTGCTCAACGCATATGATTAGAGATAGAAATAAGTTCATATCCTTGAAAGAAAAGAAGTATGGAACAGTGTCTTTAGGAAATGATGGGTCTTCAAATGTCATAGGAGCAGGAACGGTCACTCTTGGAAGCAAGGATGCATTAGCAAAGGATGTGTTGCTAGTTTAAAATATGAACCACAATTTGCTCAGTGTTGGATAGATGTGCGATCAAGGACACACGATGTTATTCAGCTCAAAGAAATGTGAAATCAAGAAAGGCAAGTTTGGTAAAATTGTGGCTACAACAAGCAAAGCTCCAAACGACATATATATATTTTGGATGAGACACCTAAAGGGTGTTTCTTGGCAAAAGAAGACAACAATTGGTTACGGCACAAACGAATGGGACATATAAATTTTGACAATATGATCAAGATCAACAAAAAGGAAGTAGTTAGAGAAATGCCAAAAATCTCAAAACCTACCAATACGATATGTGAATCTTGTCGGCACGACAAACAAAAAAAAGTTGAGTTCAAGACAAAGGAACATTTTGCGTCACGTCCATTGGAATTAATACACACTGATCTATGTGGTCCTATGAAAACAAAAGGTTTAGACGGTGAATTATACTTTATGTTAATGATAGATGATTACACTAGAATAACAACCATCAGTTTCCTGAATAAAAAGCCTAAGGCATTCAAATGTTTCAAAATCTACAAGGAATTGGTTGAAAATGAAACAGATTTGAAGATGAAATGTCTAAGATCAGATAATGGCGGAGAATTCACGTCCAAAGCATTTCAGCAATACTGTGACGAATATGGAATAAAAAGGCAATTCTCAACAGCCACAACACCATAGCAGAATGGAGTAGCTGAAAGAAAAAACATAACTGTTAAAAGACTCAAACTTAGATGATAAATTCTGGGTTCAAGCAATTGATACTGTCGTATTCATTATAAGCAGAGGCTTGCTCAGGAACAACTGTAACATGACTCTGTATGAACTATGGAAAGGAAGACTAGCTAACATCAAATACTTCAAAATATTTGGAAGTAAATGCTACATCAAAAGAGAAGACCAAAAATTGGGCAAGTTCAAATCCCATGTTGACGAAGGTATTTTCGTTGGTTACTCGCGCAAAAGAAAGGGTTATAGATGCTACAATCTGAGGCAAAAACAAATAGTTGAAAGTATAAATGTTACTTTTGACAAACACTGTGAGATCGTCTCTTCAAGCAAATCTAAGGGCCTTGAGGTAGAATCTGTGAAGGATGAAGAATCTCCAAAACAAGACCAATCAAATAAGGAAACACTAGTCAACCAAGAAGAAATAAGAAATCAGCAGGATGTACAAGAAGCTTCTCCAAAAGTTTCAAAAGAATCATCTGTCATTTCAGATCATCGGAAACATAAATGAAGGAATTGGAACCAGAAGAAGTCGACAACTTCGTTCATCATAGCAAGCCCATCTTGCCCTTTTAGCGATTTTTTAGCCTAGCAATTTTGAGGAAGCTAGTCAAAATGAACACTAGGGAGCAGCTGTGAATGAAGCATTGGATCAAATTGAGAAGAACAACACTTGGGAATTATTTCCACGACCAAAGGATAAAAATGTTATTGGAACTAAATGGGTCTTCAGAAACAAATTGAATGAGGACGAATAGGTTACCAGGAATGAAGCAAGATTAGTCTACAAAGGATATGCACAAGTTGAAGGAATCGATTTTGAAGAAACATTTGCTCCCATTGCAGAATGGAAGCTATCAGGATGTTTCTTGCATATGCATGCTCGAGAAAAATCAAGGTCTACCAAATGGATGTTAAGTCAGCCTTTCTAAATGGTGAATTGGAAGAAGAAGTTTACATTGAACAACCTGAAGGTTTTCTACTCATTGACAAAGAAAACTACGTTTGTAGATTAAAGAAGGCACTATATGGTCTCAAGCAAGCTCCTAGGGCTTGATATGATCGTCTTGATAGGTATCTACATCAACAAGGACTCAAGAAAGGAAGCACTAACATCAATCTCTATGTGAAGGTGGATCAAGATAATCTAACGATTATCGAGGTATATGTGGATGATATAATCTTTGGAATAAATGATGACAGATTAATTAAAGACTTTGCCACAAAAATGCAAAGTGAGTTTGAAATTTCTATGCTTGGCAAGCTGACATACTTTTTGGGGCTTCAGATTTCTCAGCAGGATAAAGGAATATTCATATATCAAACCAAGTACATCAAGGAAATGCTCAAAAAACTCCAGATGGAAGATTGCAAGCCTGTCCTTACCCCCATGATAACAGGTTGCAAGTTAAGCTTAGAAGATTCGTCAAAGGATGTGGACCAAAGGTTGTATAGATCCATTATTAGTAGTCTCCTATATGTGACAGCCTCTCAACATGATGTGATGCAGGGAGTTGGACAAGTAGCAAGATTCCAAGCAGCACCAATAGAATCTCATATTATTGCCATCAAAAGAATTCTTCGATATCTTAAGGGCACAGCGGAATATGGTGTATGGTATCCCAAGGAAATGATCTGGTTATCCAAGCTTATACAGATGCAGATTGAGCAGGAAGTGTTGATGATCGTAAGAGTACCAGTGGAGCAGCATTCTATCTAGATGGTTGTCTTGTTTCATGGTTAAGTAAAAAGCAGTCTTCAATCTCGTTATCCACAGCAGAAGCAGAATATATCGCAGCAGTAGCTTGGTGTACACAAGTTCTCTAGATGAAGCAAACTTTGCAAGATCTTCAAGTAAAGTTTGATGAGCCTATTCCCATCTTTTGCGATAACACCAATGCCATCAGTGTCTCCAAGAATCCTATGATGCATTCCAGAATGAAGCACATTCCGATTAAATATCATTTTGTTAGAGAGCAAGTCGCCGAAAAGAATATCAAGCTTGAATATGTTGGCACAAAGGAACAAATCGCTGACATCTTTACCAAACCATTACCTCGTGAAGCATTTGAGTATCTTCACCAAAATCTTGGGATTCTCCCAAGTTTTCATTAGACTCTTTCTCTTATCTACTCGAGTAGAAAGGGGGAGTGGAGGTGTGTACAGGTCTGCAGGATGGCAGTTTGTCAAGGGGGGTTACCCTTTGCCATTAATGACAAAGGGGTAGAGAAGGCAGTAGGAAGAGATGTCACGATCGCAGGGGGAGTACTTGTGTTGCCATAAATGCCAAAGTGGAAGATTGTTGATCATTGGTTGTCATTGATGTCAAACCAAGCAGCACCAAGGGCTACCTCGATCTTGCAAGGGAATTTTGACTGGACAAATCATATTATTTTGCATCCAATATCTTCTCGGTGGATTCTACTCGTCGAGATGTTTCCATTGATATATGGTAAGCTTCCCAGTTCTTCATGGTTTGAGAGTTATTTGCATTTGAAGTTAGTAACCACAGTTAGTGGGCTAAAACCCTATGGGGTTGTGTCATGGAACTCATAATTGGTTGTGGTCATTGAATAGCCAATAATTAACAATGTTTTTTTTGTTCCTGAAATCCCTCCAACGTTCACTTGTTGAGGACCCTCTCAACTCAAGACATGACCCTCATATCCTCCTCTAGTAGGGATTTTGTGGCTTCAAACAGGACATCATGTAATTTTCGCTACAACCTTTTTTTTGTGAAGCTTCAAAATATGAAATTAAAACCCATTTGAGCCGAAATCTTAATGAACCTCGTGACCGAATTTCAAATCTTGGTTCACTATATTTTCGATGATATGATCTGAGGAAGTTAGAGTTTTTGTAGGCTCCCAAATTCCATGTCAAACAGGTGACATTGGGAAAATCGTCATAACTTTCTCTCTGAGTATTGTATTCCAATTTCATAAATAGTGATAGAAAGCGGACGGACTGTAGTTTGTTGGGTATCGGTTTCAGGGCTGAAGGTCGCAATAGTGATCTGAAATGGGGCACTAAAGGCTTCTTGTCATGCTGACAAGAACCTTTCCCACTCCAAAGCTTGTATATATTCGCCAGATCTATGCTTATGATTGATAATTGCGGAATTAAAAGTGCTTGAAATAGGTGTATGCTTGTGTTTGTTTTTAGACTGTTCAAGTGCCTATGTACATTTGCTTATGCTGATGTAAAACACACATAATAGTAAATATAATGCAGCAAATAAGAAAACACATAAGACAACAAGTTTAATTAGGAGTTCACCCAAACCTCTTGGGCTACATCTCTGTGAGCTCTAGTCAACTCAACTAGGCTCTTTGAGATTATGGTAAACTTCTTTTACAAGTTCCACACTCAACTCCATTGGTTTACAACTGAACCTATGGGTTTAGAATACCATTTTTATCCCTGGCCATTTGGCTCTTTGGCTCTCGGCTCTTGGCTCATGGCTCTCTAGGTCTCGGTTCTCTGACTCTCGGCTCTGGCTCTCTTGGCTCTTGGCTCTGGCTCTTAGCTCTGTCTCTCTGCTCCTCCGATAACTCTACTCGTCGATATTGCACATCGCATATTACATCGGCATATCACATTTGTAATGGCCCTTTTTATTGTGCGATCTGATCGCCGATCACATCAGCGTATCACTATCGTAAGTTGCAATAGCATGGATCTTGGCACTTCTCCCATGGTTTTGTGCGATGCAATAAGCCATCTCCACCATTGATCTGCGTGTTCGATCTAACGGTCCACGTGCAATTGCGCTACCGCTATCGCAATTCCTTAAGGCCAGGTCCTTTAACATTGCGATGTGATATTTGCAGATGAAGCCTTAAGTCCATTTTAATAAGGATTAGCCTCCATTTTCTAAGGATGATGGACAAACTTCTTTTTGCAATAACTTCCTCATCTGAGGTCCATTTTAGCCCATTCAAATTGCGTTAGATCCAGAATGAAGAGATCTATACAATGAAATTATTCCCAAGAGCAACCTTTGACTTTCATTTTTCCTCTATGAGAAAAATTCATAGACTTAGAAGTCTATGTTAGATCCATTTTGGATCAAACAGTGACACGTGGGACTTCGTACAAGTTTGCTCTACTGAATCAAGCTATAATTAGGTCATCGTGGGAGATTGGGCATAACTCTTTCTTGAAAAATCCAACATTGATCAGACCTGTGGGGTTGGAAAGAGGACTTAGAGGGATATCACAGGACGAAATTTCAGACCCTGGAGATCTGAAATTACGTAGATACAACAGATTCAATATCGGGCTCCTAGAAGGAAAGAAAAAGCATGCATTCAAGGATCACTGCAGTAAGGATCACACATCAACAATCAAGGGTATGTCTCCTACAACAAAGTATGTATGATTAGTGTTTACATTTGAATTTTGAGTATCATCTCTAACATTTGTTTTTGCAAGACAACGTAAGTATATACATTGTCTCAGTTATATCTCTATGTCTCTATATGTCACAATTAGTTTTTCGGATGTCGTATTCTTGATACCACACATTTTATGCTACATATTCTTGATGCTACACCAAGTTTGCTAAATCTATATGATGTTGTAAGTTCATGTTACTTGTCTTGTCATATTTGGTCCATCACAAGTCTAGGGTCTATTATCAGTTTTTATTGTATATATCTTTAGGTCAGTTTTGGATATAGTCTTACATAGAGTCCAGGCCTATACCAAGAGTGAGAGTCTTTGTCTACTGTTGTAGGAAGTCAACAACAAAAGTGAAAAGCACACTTCGGGTATGCATTGTAATTTTTAATTTGTATTTATTCATTATTATGCACTTACATGTGTTTTGCAAGCAGAGGTAAGTTGAAGGGTATTTTGTTTTGTTTTGGGATTCATTTCGCTGAACAAATTTTGCATGCAGGTAGAAGAAGATTCAAGTACAACATCAAGCAAGAATTCAAGAGCATGAGCATCAAATCAAAGGAAGCATTGTAGTGGGACATCTTTTGAAGACATGACAGCCATCTGCATATTGTGAACAAGTATGAAGGCTAAGAGTCATTTGTAAAAGAGTCATCATTGTAAAGTTGTAAAAGAGTCATCATTGAAAAGATTGTAAAAGAGTCATTTGTAAAAGATTCATTTTCCTAGAGTCGGAGAGGCAGTGTTGGGAGGTATAGGAGTCACTGTTGGGATGATGTCATGATTGAGTTGCAGGTCATAGAGCGATTGGGTATTTGGTCAAGTACATGAAAATTAATGTACATCTTAAAGTATCGTGGATTGTTGTCCCTGGTTTGGGAATCCACAGTCTTGTCTTATTTCAGTCATTATAGGGTGGCAGGGAGGTGCTAGCCAGGTGTATGAAGTTGCCTACAGGTTGGGGCCTGTGAACACTTTAGGGTGGTAGGGTGGTGCTAGGGTGAGTTGTGGCTTGCTAGGGTGTTGGGGCATCCATTCAGTTGATTACTAAAGAAAACAAGGCATTGGGGCGTCCTTCCAGTGGGAGCTAGAGAAGAATGCTTTTCTAGAATTCTAGGAAGTTGTTGCTTTCATTTCAGTTGGGGCTGAAGATTAAAGAATTTATTAGAAAAGCATTCGGTGGTTTTTGACCTGGAGGGCGTTTTCCGCCTAAAATTCTTGTGCCTATTGTGTTCTTTTATTTACTATTATTACTGCATAAACATTAATAATAATTGAAGATTAACTAATGCTATGAAAAGATTTGAAAGTGTTATTGCTAAGGAATACTGATTCACCCCACCCCTCTCAGTATTTCCAACACACCCGCTCAAAACAAATTATGTAAGGAACTGTAGCACCAACAGAGCAACCAATATGATGGCCACTCTGCTTCATTCTTAATGCCACTTGTCCAGAATGAAATGTGTCGACTTATGATAAGCCTGTACGCATACTTCAATGGAATGAAGGTGAATATACATCATAAACACAAAAATAGCTACTTGAAAATGGATGAAATGGCGATATGGATATCTACCTGAACATGTGGCTGGTTTTGGAATCCGAATACTCCTCTGGAGGTTTAGTCAATCATTTCGTAATGACATATTTCTCAAGCTCCACTTGACCATTTCTCATTTCCTCTTGCACCTATTACAAAAATTTAACTATCAATACCTGTTGTGTACCTATACACAACTTATTTTGCACATTAACTATTTTGTTTATAAACTCAACAATCTAATGTTTAAGTCATCAATGACTCATCACTCAGCTAGTTCAGAAATGTCAGCTACCTGCATTTATGACTGGAGTAAAAATACTAAGCATTAGAAAGAAAACGATATATATTTTATTAATGAATTGATGATGGATACAATTTTGGGAGGCCCCTGGCTTAAATACTGCCTCAGGTGCCTCTTGTTGAATGGGCATGATCTTTGATCATTCCCTTTGCCTTAACTAATAATTACAATGATAATTAATTTTTACATAACATTTCCTTCCTCTTGAAAAGATGCTTTGTCCTTAAAGCATACGTAACGACGGGTGTTGTTGATGAAACACTTATGTCTCCCAATAAGCTTCTTCTTCTGGTAAGTCCTTCCACTTAATCAGGTATTCTTTGATTTCTCGAGATCACAACTTCTTTTCCCTGATGGAGATGATGCCTTATAGTTCTAGAATGACCATTCCTTCGTCATCTAAAGTCGGAAGTGTTTTTTGTGCTGATTGATGTTCACCAAGTTCCTTTTTAAGGCAGGATACATGGAAAACATTGTGAACACATCTTTTATCATGAAGGCTTAAATTGTATGCTACTTGGCTGATATTTTTGTCAATCTAGTATGGTCCATAAAACCTTGGTGCCAATTTATTTTTTCCCTTCTGTTCTAAGGATAACTGCTTGTAAGGCTGAAGTTTGACAAACGCCCATTCTCCAATTTCAAATTCCCTCTTTGTTCTATTTCAATCAGCTTGATGCTTCATACGATTTCTTGCATTATTTAGATTTTATTTAAGAGTTTGGACGACTTTTTGGATTTCTTCTAACTAGTTTTTAATAGTTGGAAGTTTCGTCTCGATGATAGCAAAGTCCTTCCATTTTAGAGGTTTGTATCCGTACAGAGCTTGAAATGGAGTCATTTTCGCTAACGTGTGGTAAGTAGAATTGTACCACCATTCAGCGAGAAGTAACCACTAAACCCACTTATATTGTTTGTTTGTGACATAACAACATAGGTAGGCTTTTAAACATTTATTGACAACCTCTGTTGGGACATTTGTTTGAGGAAGGTAGGCTGAACTCATGTTGAGGTAGGTTCCTATATGATTGAAAAATTACTTCAGACACAACTAAACCTTTGATAAAGTCCATTCATATTTCTTCCCATTTCTGATTCAAGATATTTAAAGGATGAAGTAGTCCAGGTGTCATAATATTTTCATTTTTATTCCCCTGGCATTTATCGCATTCAACTACATATTTTTGAATATCGTTACCCATTCCCTTACAAAAGAATGACTAGCATGCACTATAGTAGGTTTAAAGAACCCTACATGTCCGGCTGACAGTGAATCATGTGAATCCTTGAGAATCTTGGCTTTAAACTTGGAATTTGAATTTAGATAAATTCTTCCTTTGTACCATAGAATATCGTTCTTTCATTCAAATTTTGAATTTTGAGGAAGGTTATTGATTGTGGCACTGGTTTCTGGATCTTTCGCATATTCACTTTGAATCTCATTAAGCCATTTGAGAACAATGACCAGAACTGCAAGTAACGATGGTTCTTCGTCTTTCCTGGACAAAGCATCTGCCACTACATTGTCCTTTCCTCTTTTATGTAATATCTCCATGTCAAAAGCAACAATTTTTTCAATCCACATTTGTTGTTCTACAGAGATAGTTTTTTGTTGGAGGCGGTACTGGATACTGTTATGGTCTATTCGTATGCATTTCAATCCACTTTTGTTGTTCTTTAGAGATTGTTTTCTGTTGGAGGAGGTACTGGATACTGTTATGGTCTATTCGTATGCAGAACTTACTTCCCAAAAGATGTTGCCTCCACTTGGCTAGTGCGTGCATAATAGCGAGCATTTTTTTGTTGTATGTAGATTTAAGACATTCTCGCTTATTGAGTTTCCTGCTTTCGAAAGCTATTGGACATAAGGTTTTGAGAAATCTGGAGTTGCTAGTACAGGGTCATTAGACATAACTTCCTTCAAGTCTTCAAAACACTTTTCTACTTCAGCATACCATCGAAATGAGTTCTTCTTTAGAAGGTTTGTTAGGGGTGTCATTATATGGGAATAATTTTTAATATATCTTTGATAGTACCCAGTCAATCCTAAGAATCCTCTTAGCTTGGAGATATTAACCGGTTTGGGCCATTCTCTTATAGCCTTGATCTTATTAGGATCCACTTTTACCCATTCCTTGGGTATTATATGTCCGAGATGTTGAAGAAAGTGTAACTAGGTTCGGTCTTCATAAATGTACTTTTGATATTTGTATTTATTCAAGAAAAGAAATATTATTTTTGCTATATTTATCAATGAGTTTCTTGCTCATTGAAGTAGGTCAAGCACATGTTTAAGTGCTTCTAGGAAGTCAAAGAGTCAATGTATTTATTGAAGACCCTTAAGAGCATGTTACATATGTATTAACTTGTATAAGAGTCAAAGGAAATCCCTCCAAGAAAATTCAAGTCCTCTCCACACAACGACATCATCCAAGGAGCAAAAATGATGAAGAATATCCAAGTCAGCCTGAAGACATCAAGTCAGCCTCAAGTCAGCCTAAAGGAGGGATAGTCCTCCATATATAGAGGTTTTCCACTCCCTCATAACGAAAAGCAAGCATCTCTGAAATCAGTGAAGACAAGGAGCCGAGATAAGAGTGAAATAGGACGAAGATAAGGAGCCTCTAGTGCAGTGAAGAAAGAAGTTTAAGCAAAGGTTGGAGGATTGTTTCTAAGGAAAAACACAATCACACATGTGACAAAAGGAGGGCTTATTGTGGTCATAATAGCAGCAATACAACAATCTCATACTTCTCATTGTTTGGGCTTGAAACTTAGGCCTATAAGGCCTCTCACTAGAGCGAAGAAGAGACTCTCTCATACGAAGGAGAAAGGAACCAAATACACCACAAAACCTCCCACACGTGCAAGAATTTATGGCTGCATGACTGTCATATCAAGTATGCACCTGTGCATTGAAGAAGGAGCTCGGTTGGTCAAGAAGAAGGAAGAAATTATCTTTAGTGAAGGGCCTCACTAGAGACCAAGAATAAGTGTCTCTTCTAGGGCAAGTACAACAAGGACTACCAACAATTTGTAAGAAGAACGAAGTGCCGAAGAAGGAGGACAAAATGTCGGGGAAGGAAGTGCAGAAAGGAAGGACTTGACTTGTGCTTGGAGGACATTCTTGTCTAGGGTCTAGGGTTTGGCATTGATCAATGAAGCTTCAATAAGAGAAACTTACAAAAGGGTTTTCCTCTCTAAGAGAGAGAGGTTTTGACCCTGGAAGAGAGCCAACATCTTGTGTTCTTGTTTCTTGTGTTTTGGTAGCAGTTTGATGAAGTAAACACACACACTAATAATAAGAAGAAGAAGACGAAAGATAAATAGTAAAAGTGCTTCACAAATTGCTATCAAGTCTAGAAGAATCCTACTATACATAACTTCCCTTGATTCTTCAACATGGAATTGGAGCTAAGGTGACACATCAAGGAAAGGGCATCTCAAGAACACTCATCAAGGAAGAACATCTCAAGGACATCTACAAGGTTAAAGCATCAATCCGAGAAGTCTCATTCACATCAAGGACAAGGAAGGACTACAAGAAGAGTACAAAGCAAGAGGAGAAGCCTTTTGTATAAAGGCACCTACAAGAAGAGCAAATTAAGGAGGGACCTACATCAAGCCACACCATCGTCAAAAGGAAAAGCACTACAAGCCAAGTCATCAAGCAATCAAACAAGTCCATTTGAAGAAAGCAACTTGAAGAGCATCAAGATCTAAGGAAGGCAAGCCATCAAGTCTTCAAGAACAAAACAAGTCGACTACATCTAAAACTCTATCAAGTAAGTATATGTCCCCTCCTGATTATACATCCATGTATTTTTGCAAGGAAAGCAACAAATTGGTTGGAACCACTAACTTCCTTGTACGGAAGAAGATGATTGATTTACTTCTCAATGAGAATAAACTTCTAGATCACATCAAAGGGAATATCACTATCCCTGCTAAGGAACAAACTCAAGCCTTAGCCATGTACAATAAGGATGACACAACAGCTCAAAGGATTATAATAGAATCCATCAAAGACTCTCTCATTCTTTATGTCTCCATTTTTGAAACATCAAAATAAATCTATGACAAGCTAATAGAGCTATTCTCGGTAAGCACAGCTGGAGAAGTGATATCTCTTTGAAATTATTTGTACAAGATGAAGATATCAAAGGAAGGAATAGCTCCATATTTCATGAAGATCTTTGAGATGAGGGATCAACTTCAAGAGCTGGGAGAAGTCATGTCTGACAGAGAAATGACAACCGTAGTACTCAATCCTCTACTTGAGGATTGGGGCAACTTCACATCAAGCACATATGCCAAGAAGGAAGCTACCCCACTAAGTGAATTATGGTCTCTATGCAAGATAGAGGAAACTAGACTCAAAGCAAAAGATGATGTTGGATCAAAGGAGCAAGCATTTGCAACCATGGCCAAAAAAAAGGGAAAATTTGGCACATTTGGTCCACGAAGAACAAACCATAGAGATATGTCCAAAATTCAATGCTTTGGATGCCAAGAATATGGACACTACAAAAGGAATTGTCCTAAACTTAAGAAGGACAACAACAACAAAAGAAAAAGAGGAGAAGCTCACATGACTCAAGAAGTGAAAGAAGAAGACAAGATGCAAAAGAAGGAAGATCCTCCAGATCTCTACTATGACTAAGTCTACTTCTTTACTTAAAGTCTTCTTTCAAAGTTTTGATAGTATAGGAGCATGTAGAAATAGAACAAAATGCATAGTTAGAAATGTCTTCTAGAATATGGGAGCATGATGAACATATGGCTCAACATATTCATGTAGAAAGAGCATAGAACAAAATGCATGGTTAGAAATATCTTCTAGAATATAGGAGCATGGTATACATATAGCTCAAGATATTCATGTAGAAGGAGCATACCTATTATAGGACCTCATCCATGATAAAAGAATAATTGATCATGACTGTAAATCCTAGAAGGCCTCCACCATCAAAAGAAAGAAACATTTGCAGGATGAGGATCTTCAAGATCCTATGAGAAGAATCTTCAAAAGAAGGTTCATAAATAAGAGCAGATGTATCAACAAGAATTCCATTCATGGAATACAAGGAAGGATGATATGCTGGCAAGAATAGATGAAGCAAGAAAGGCTACATCAATCAAGAAGGACCATCAAATGAAGCCGAAATGATCAAAGCAGAATCAAGATGAGGTATGTATGCATCAAAAGTTTAAGTCATGTCATCATATATGTTATTGAGTCATGGGGATAGTTCTAAAACATGATCAAGTACAAAAGGATCTCTTTCACCGAAGACATACTCAAGAGCATGTACAAGCCAACAAGAGAAATGCTCACATAAGGAGCATAAGGTTGTTGACTAGTCCAAGAAGCAAGTGAAGAAGAAATACTCTCTTAAGGAATATAAGATTGCTGATTGAGAAGCAAGTTAAAGAAGAAATGCTAACTAGTCCAAGAAGCAGGTAAAGAAGAAAGTGCTCTCATGAGGAAGTATAAGGTTGTTATCTAAGCAATTCAAGAGGAAGCAAACGAAGAAAGAGATCAAGCATGTGAAGAACACCACGGTCATTAGGAATCACTATCTGACAAGATCCATTAAAGACATCTCCCAAAAAAAAAATATAGGTATGACAACTTTGACAAAGGAAGAAAAAGATCAAAGGACCCTTGACACCTATGAAGGCCTTGGATATATTAAGGTGTAGATAACTGATTCAACTCTACAAAAGATGTCATGATGAAAAATCCATCCAACAAAAGCACTATTTAATGTTGAAGCAATGTCAGGATGAAGTCATGAAGGGCTACCAAATCAAAGAATGGAAACAAGGAAGTACAACTAAGCATCTATGGGATAAGTACTCTGAAGCATAGAAAAATGACAAAGGAGTAGCCAGCTGACGAAAGAACCTGACATACATCAAGAAGGCCATTTTCCACGAAGGCGCAATGACATGACAAGCCAAGAAGGAAAGTGATCGATGGCAGTGCCCTACCAAGAAGAAGTTTAAAAAAATACTGCATGACATCAAAGGAAGGAAGAAGATCAAGCAGCTGAAGGACCCACTAAGAAAAAGTTGTTGATGAATGGACAAGTCCCTAGCTAAGAGGGAGTTATGACAAGTTCCCAAATACAAAGGAGCTTGGACAAGTTCCTTGTCAGAGAATACTTGGGCATGTCTTCCTCAATTAGGAGGAAGAAATAGACACGACATTCTTCACTTGGGAAGAAAGAATGGGAGGATGGGGTAATCATCTGGCATCTGATACTCTTTGAGGATGTGTAGGGAATCCAAGACAAGAGTAGGCACGAGGACCGATATTCTTTGAGGGTTGGGACCCCAAGATAAGAATATTCCTACAAGGTCATACTCGGTGAACACTTTGTTGAAATTTCTAAGTCTACCCGTTAAAAATTTTATTTGTATTCTTCTGGTTTATTTCTCCTACTTGTTAATTACAAACAAGTTATTTAAACATATAAACATCGAAATAAACACAATATAGTCTCAAGCATCTACAGATCAACAGCTAAAAGAAATAGTAAACACACAAGTGACACTGTTATTTTTGGACAACTCGTCCCCAGAAAAACCCAACTTGGGAAAACTGGTGCAACAATTCTGAAGGTTATATTATTATGCAGTATATCCTTGAGTACAACTGGGCGCCAAACTAGCTCACCCGACATAGAAAACTAACCGACAGTAATACCTCTCTATTTGGAAGCAGATATCAGAAATCTGCACCACGAAACCCTCTCCAGCACCACTAAAGAATTGTGTCAGCCCTCCTAGCCTCTGCGTCAGCCTCAAACCCCTCTACGCCAACCCTCTCAGCCACTCCCGCAGCCTCTACGGCCCTTTGCGTCACTCCTGCTGCCCTCTGCGTGGATGACGCAGGCCCTTCTGGCTCTGCGCTGTCTCTGTTGGGCTCTACGTGGCCTGCTCTGGCTTCTATGTCTGCCTCTCTGCCTCTACGTTGGTCTCTCGGCACTATCTATGCCTCTTTGTCCAGTACCCACTGCTCCTCGCTGCAAAGTGATCACTGATTCAACTTTACTCAGCAAACCCCTCTCTAGTAAATCGAATGACTGATGATTCTGGTGTGTTTTCTAACTGACCCTCGAGCCTCCTCTTATACTTTTCCTGTTGGTCCTTCAACTACCGAGATTACATCTTCAATCAACGGCTAAGATTAGATTTGGCTTGACCATGTCTTTTGGAACCTTCTAACCCAGTTTTACATTTTTTTTTTTGACAAATTCGGTTGCTGTATTAAAGTCTAAAAAAGATAAGGGAGTTCAATCTCCTTAGATACATTGGATGCCAGTGGCTGACTTGATCAAGAGATTTACAAAAAGGGAATATCTTCTTGATCTTTTTCCTACTGCTTTTGCTACGAACTATGACTTTGCAATTGTAGCTTCTTACAAATTTAAACAACAAGAGAAGACATTTGCAGAACATTTAATCTATGACTATATGGCGAATTTGTCTTGCGGTGGACTCCTCTAGCTGCTTGTCCACTCCTTCCTGCTTGGCACTCGAAGAACTGGTTGCGACCGAGTTTTTCTTTTCCATCATGTATTGAAGGATAGAAATTGATTCTTCTGCATGACTACAACGATTTGAAAGTTGGCGAAACTGTTCTTGCAGAGAGGAAACTCTGTGCAAGAAAAGGTCAATTTCAGCCCTGTATTTTTCGTTCATGATACGGTTCTGGTCTTCAATCCTTCGATTCTGATCTTCTAACCGATGATTTTGCTCTTCCAGTCTAGATTCTAGGAGCCTCTGCTGCTCCTCCAAAATGGACGAGCTCAGCTTGCAGGTCTGCGCAGTGCAGACAATCTTCACTACGGGCCATAATAGCTATGGAGAGATGGATTGGATTTGGACAGCGAATATCAAGGAAGAGGGTGGGACGCTCTGTGGCGGTGTGCGTGCAAGCGGGAAAGAGGGCACTGAAGATTCTGAGGGACGCTGCCCAGTCGAAGATTACATCAGTTATGAGGATTGCCAAAATGAAGGTCAAGAAAGCTGAGCGGCAAGGCTCCTGAGCGAATTTGTAATCGAAGGTGCAGCTGAATAAACACTGCTAAGGCAGCCGCTCAGAGGGACAATGATAATGGTTAAAAGAGACTTGCCAATGGAAAGGGATACTGTAAATGCTAGAAAAAATAACCGTAAGCCTGAGGAGAAGGAGGAGACAAAAAGTGTCAGTATGAGAGAAAAACGCGCTATAAGAATAATATACCTGGGTGGGATTAGGGCGAGCTAGATGAAGTCTCATCTGGAGTTGCTTCGTAGGCACCGAAGGAGAGAGGGCTGCGTGCGCAGGCACACAGAGAGCGCAGCGTCTCAAAGGAGCTTCAAAACAGGGAAGATATAGCTAAGTGCTGAGAGGCTGGAGGTAAGGGGTTGAAATGGCCCGATGCGAGGAGGGAGATCGGATTAGGGAAGGACAGATCACGGGAAGATTGCTGGGCTGCAAGAGATCCAATTTTAGCCGATTTTAGCCTGCTACCGTATCTTATTCCGTCGTCGGTTGGATTGTTGATTTTACTTTAGGAGATTGTTACCTGAAGCTCTGCAACAGAGCTACAGAGATTCGTCCTGTTTCCAGTCCGCGTACCAATCTCGCACGCTTCATCAACGGTGTTGAAAAAGACTCTGCTGGTGGATTTTGTCCTCATGGAATAGGTTGATAGCTCTCAGAAGAGTTGCATCTGAGGGTGCCAACATGCCTTCCGCATGCTTTGTTTGCTCTATCGTCCGCCTCCTTATTTAGATTACGGAGGATATGATAAATTGAATCTCTTCAAATTTCTGAAGAAGGAGCTGGTTACGAAAGATAACTTGCTGCAGAATGGTGTTAGGTGAGTTCCGTTGGTGAATCATTAAGCGAATGGTGATTGAGGAATCCCCAAATACCTTAGCTCTTTTGATTCCCAGATTGCTCAATTGGATGAGGCCTTGATACAAAGCCAAGGCTTCAGCATTGTTATTAGTTCTCTTACCTAAACTCCATTCATAGCTGAGAATATGCTCCCCATTTTCATCAAGGATAAGACCCCCTGCTCCAGCTAGACCTGGATTTGATTTGGAGGCTCCATCGAAGAAGAGAGAGTCGCAATTGTTCCTCTGTGTCCAAATTTTAAAATCTTGCTCTTGAAATCTAATTTCCCATGCTCTGTTTTGTTTTTGGTTCAAGCTGCCTTTCATTAAATTACCTTGGATATGGTGTTGCCTTTCCAAAATATAGCTGATAAGAGTTCGTTCCTCCACTGTGAATTCTGTTGCTTGGATTTTCCCTGTGGTATTTATTGCAATGCTTCCTGGGCCGGGCTTTTAGCTTTGCTGCATGTGATTCGTGCATTTGGAGTTTTATCTTGAAATTTTTTTTTATTTCTGGCTAGCCAAATTCGTCACAGCAGAGTATGAGGGAGAGTGTCCCAGACTCTTTTCACCAAACTGCTCCTTTTTTCTCTCCAAGGGCAGCTTTTCTTCCAGATATAAATTGTCTCGGCTATGCTATGCTGAGGATTCCAAGTTATGTTGCCAAGGGAGGAGAGCTGTCTCCAACATTCGCTGGCAAAAGGACACTCTACAAATAAATGATGCATTGTTTCTTCAGCGTTGCAGCAGTTGGGACATCTTGAAGGGCCGTTGATTCCTCTTTTACTTAAGTTCTCTGCTGTAAGAATTTTGCCTTTTAAGAGGATCCATATAAAAAATTTTATCTTTGGAAGGGCTTCTGATCTCCAAACGATTTTCCAGTGATTCCACAGGGGCATCTGGAAAGTGCTGTTGCAGATATGATGATGGCCTGATTTTATAGTATACATAGATCCTGAGGGGTCCCAATGGAAGCTGTCGACTCCATCTTTTTTAATTGGGGCCCTGTTATGGAGATGCTTCTTAAGGGAATTGAGGCTGGCTTCTAGAGTTGTCGAGATGTCAGGGAAGGTCCAGCCCGTCCAAGCATGAGAGCATGGATCCCATTTGGAGATTTGATCCAGATTGTGAAGGCCTCTGCTGTTAAGGAAGTTGATGATGGGAACGACATCCTCATTCGTATTCAAAGGAGGGAGTCCCATGATCCTATCTGAAGCAAAATTGATGCTTTCCCCCCCCAGGAACCTTCGAAGAGTTTTGCTTGAGGATATGAAGGGCTTTCTTGCATAGACGCCAGATTTTGGAGGAATCTCTGTTAGGTATATTGGAATCAAGAAGCTTTTGTCTGGGAGAGTTGAGCTATTTGGTCTCCATAACCTGTTTCCACCAAGCTACGGGTCCAGTAATTAACCTCCAAACCATTTTCACCCCGAAGGCTAAGTTGAGGATTTTTGGGGCTCTGATTCCTAGGCCCCCTCTGTCTTGAGATTGGATAACATTTTTCAAATTTACCAAGTTGAACCTGCTCTTTTCTTTCTTTCCCCCTTGCCAGAGAAAATGACGAAGGGCGACTTCCAATTTGTGATGGAAAGTGGTGGGAGTCTGATAAAGAGCAAAGCGGTAAAGAGGAAGAGAAGTTATACCTGATTTGAGAAGGATAAGTCTGCCTGCCGGATTGAGCCAGAGTGTCCCCCACTGTTGTATTTTCCTTTTTACTTTGTCTATGATCTCGTTACAGGTCTCCGCCTTCAGAGGTCCCAAACTTATTGGCATGCCTAAGTAAGAAAAATGTTCCCATTCCATTTTATATGTGACACCAAAAATGCTAGCTATGTTGTGGGCCGCGTGATTTGCTATGTTCCATCCATAGGCACAACTTTTTTTAAAATTTATAGCCCCTCCTGAGCACTCCATATATTGGTCAAGAAGGTTCTTAAATCGTCTTGCAATAGTTGTCGATGATCCCCCAATCAAAAGTGTATCATCTGCAAATTGAGAATGATTGATGTTCTTGACTCCATTTCAATATTTGATTCCGGTTGTGAGAACCACCCTTCTATTATGATCCAAGGCTTTACTGAAAGATTCTGCCATGAGAATGAAGAGATAAGGGGATAGAGGGCAGCCTTGTCTGAGACCCCTGGAGGATTGGAAGGCTTCACAAGGGCGGCCATTTATCAGGGGAGAGATCCATGGTCCAGAAATGCAAGCAGCAATGGTATTGATGAAGGAAGAGTCAAAGCCCATCTTTTTTAGAACAGCGAATAAGAAGGAATGCCTTACTCGATCAAAGGTATTTGCTAAATCAAGTTTTAACACAAATCCTTTCTCCTGCCTAGAGAGGCTTGAGTGGATGGCTTCTTGAACCAAAATTATGGAGTCATGAATATGTCTATTAGATATAAATCCACCTTGATTTTTAGATATCAGAGATGGAAGAGAAGGCTTGAGTCTCATGGCTAAGATTTTTTTGAAAATTTTGTAAGAGTTGTTGCACAGGGATATGGGCCGAAATTTGGAGAAGGAGGTGGGCCTATTCTCTTTGGGTATGAGTGCAAGGAAGGTGGAGTTGGTGAATCCTCCCATTTTTCCTTTTTTTTGCACCCATCTGATCATTTTTGCTAAATCTTTCTTGATCAGACTCCAGGACTCCCTATAGAAGCAAATGGGAAATCCGTCAGGCCTAGGCGCCTTTTCTGGTTGTAGAGTCCAGATTTTTCTTTTGATCTCCTCTTCATCAATTTCACGGTTTAGCGTGTCATTCAGCTCCTTGGTGACGCCCTTAGGTAGATACTGTAGCAAGTCAGAGTATTCTTCAACTCCTTGGGTTTCAGTAAGAAGATCCCTATAGTGGGTGGAAGCAACCTTCTTTATGTCCTCTTGATTGTTGTACCTGTTCCCTTCATTGTCGATGATTGAGTTGACATTATTCCTGATCTTACGAGCTGTGACCTGTTTGTGGAAGTAGGTTGTGTTTTTGTCTTCTCCTCCCTGCAACCATAATTGCCTGGATTTGGTCCTCCACTTAATTTCTTCCTCTCTGTTGACATGCATAAGCTGCTCCTGCAAAGCGTTCTCCTGATTTTTGTATTGTTGGGAGAGGCCGTGCTCCTCTATCTGAGTTTGCACCTCTTCTAAAGATTTCTTGACTTTCTTTTTTGTCTCCTCTGGTTCCTGATAGCTGTCTCTGGCCCAATCTTTAAGTGCTCTCTTGACATTCTTGATT
>APFE030171243.1:9531-46820 GCA_000404065.3 Pinus taeda
TCAGAGTGTGAAAAAGTGGAAACATTATTTAATGGGCAAAGAAACAGTAATACATACTGATCATCAGCCACTTCAATATCTACACTCCCAAACTAAATTGAAGCAATCAAGACATTACAAATGGATGGGGTTTCTACAACAGTTTCATTTAGTCATCGGATATAAAAAGGGCATACATAATAAGGTTGCAGACATGTTATCTAGACCCATTATAAATGCATCTACCCTACTTAAGCATAATTCTGTGCTGCATGAAAGCTACATAAAACAATATTCTTAGGATATGGACTTTAAAGATGTATATGAAAATTTTAGTCAAGGAAAAAGAGTAGAAGAATTGGACTATCATGTGAAGGACTGACTCTTATATAATTGTGGGAAAATCTGCATTCCACAAACTGAGAGAGCAAAGATAATTAGGGAAGCACACACTTCTCTGATATCAGGTCACTTTGGGGTAAGTAAAACAGTTGCACAGCTGCAAAGGTTCTACTATTGGCCGAGACTGAGTGAGACAGTTTCTAGATATGTAAAGGGGTGTGCTATGTGTGCTAAAAGCAAGCCCAGCAATAGAAAAATAGGCTTGTACACCCCCTTGCCAGTTCCTTCTCACCCTTGGGAAAGCATTTCCATGGATTTCATTGGAGGACTGCCTAAATCTAAGAAAGGTCATGATTATCTATATGTTGTTGTGGATAGGTTCAGCAAAATGTGTATTTTGATACCCTGTAGTAAACGGATTATAGCTAAACAAATTGCAGAGGTATTATTTGAACATGTATGGGTTCATTTTGGATTAGCCACTTCTATTATATCTTATCGAGACCTCTGATTTGTGGGGAAGTCTTGGTCAAGTCCGTGGGAACTAATGGACACCAAATTAAAGAAAAGAACAACTTTTCATCCACAAACAGATGGCCAGATAGAAGTAGGTAACATGACGGTGATCCAGTTACTGAGAGGATATTGCAACAAACATCCTAAGCTTTGGGATGAGTGCTTATGCTATGTGCAGCATGTTTACAATAGAGCCAAACACTCTTCTACACAAAGATATCCTTTTGAGACCTGTTTTCGTTTCATACCAAGGTCTCCTTTGGATTTTGTCTTTGGTAAAGATACCATTGTTGATAGACATAGTGATGTGGACAAGGCAACTAGGTTCATTGAACAAATCTAGGAGATCCACCAGGCAGTACAGAAACAGTTGGAAAAGAGCCAGGCCAAGTACAAGGCTAGGCATGATAAGCATTGGATGGAGCATATTTTTCAAGTTGGAGACCGAGTCTTGTTGTATATCAGCAAGGACAGAATGCAAGGTGAAGGTAAAAAGCTAAAACCTATCAGGTATGGACCCTTCAGGATACTTGAGAAGATTGGTGAGAACGCTTTTTGCCTTGATCTGCCAGCTTACATGCACATCCACTCAGTCATGAATGTAGATTGCTTGAGGTTGTTTGAACCTTCAATGATTGAGGACCCTGAAGAGCAGAGTCAATTGCCTTTTGTTGATGACCTGCTACTTGAATACCTTAATGAGTTACAAGAAGACACAATGCTGGACAGGAAGGTAAGGACGACGCACAGTGGATAGGTGGAATACCTCATAATTGTGCTTAAGGGTTCGAAGCCGAGCAGTGCGAAGTGGATTGAGATTGGACAAGTGAGACATCAGTTTCCTCACTTAGTCGATGCTTGAAGAAAACCAACTTTTGGTGGTCCAAAAGCTTTTTCAATAGGGAGGCCGTGATCTGAATCGGATCCACAAAAGACTGTCAAGAACCTTGACTGTATCGAGTTTAACAAATCTCTAATGAAATCCAAAACAACATCAAAAACACCCTGAACTAGTGGCCATGACAACCGGCATGGAATGATGAGGACCTCAGTCAAAGCACGTTGACCGAGGCCCATGGAGACTGTGCAGGAGGTCAAAACAACCCCGGATCGGGAAAAGGAGGCGATTTTGACGCGCGATTATTGCTTAGCTGGGAAAATAGGGCCAAAATGGGGAAGCCTTAAGCACTTAGTCACGTTGGGATTCCGAGAATGACAGGCAGAGAAAGAAAAAGCGCTAAAGGACAATGGCAGTACCCCGCCCTGGAAACCAACGGCTTTGATCAGGGTGCCCTTGAACGGTAAGAGATTTTGGACAGGAGTGGAGCGATCCCACTCAGTGATCGATGCATGGCAGCGGAGGTGATAGAAAAATCACCGTGATCATGCGTTATCGGTCGAGCAAGTCAATCGTGCTCGACATGCGTATGACATTGGATCTGGAGAAGCCTAGATCGGACGGCTGAGATTGCACCTGATAGAAAGAAGTGGAATTGACGGGGAATTAAGATGCGATTTAAATGGATTTGGAATCAGTTTGACCGCCACGGTGGAGAAAGAATGTCTTCGTGACATAATCAAAGAAATGAATCGATGAGCAGACTGGCACTGTTCTGATGGGGACACGTGGCACTTCCCGAGCATTCATACTGACACTGAACAGGGAACTCCAAGCGCAGCTGCAGAAGGAGAATCGACGCAGGTGGGAGAGGAACCAAACAGGAAAAGGTATCGAATGGTTAAAGCCATGAACAAAGACAGTCAAAAGAAGAAGGAGGGGGATTTTGGAGAAGATTCCAAATGACCAAGAGAGACAGTGAACAGTGAACCCTGAGAGGAGGACTGAACACAAAGAAAAGTAAAGCCAAGCAGAGTAGACAGAGGGCCGAGTTGACCATAGGCAGCATCGAGCACCAGGGAGCTTGAAGATTCAAGCCTTCCCATAGGGGAATCTGTCTGGACTAAGCATCACATTAGCTCTTTCCACTGTAGACCAAGGGTCACAGAGCTGGTAGGAAGAACAAGAGTCTGTGAACTCTGAGTGGCTTGGGGAATCCAAGAACCACCCTGCCAAGCAAAATCTGCGGTCAGGAGAACTCATATTGAGTCCCTGTATTGTAATTTCTCTGTTGTAAGACACAATAAAATAAGGGCACCATTGAAGCTGGACTGGAGATGTAGCCTTGGAGAATAGGGTGAATTCCTTATTAAAAATTGTTTGTGTATTGTGTTGCTTACTGTATTTCTCTACTGTCTTTCCCTTTAAATGTTTGTGTATTGGAAATCTGATCGATCCATTGCTTAAATAACACAGAACACACACCAGCACACGAGTCTGTAATACCTTTTGTTTAACAAATCTTCAACTGATGGCACTCATAGGGTGATTATCAGATCATTCGCCCACTGAGATGAGGTCATAATATGAAATTTTAATCCACCAAAATTAATGAGTAAGGTTAGGCCACCTTGCAGATCCAATTTCTGATGGTTGGTTTGTATGCTAGAATCTCCTCATGATTTAGGCCTTCTCCCCCTCTCCAAATTCTTCACCAACTCACTATGAAAATGAATTGGATTGGGGGAAAGAAGTCATTTTATAAGAAAAACCCTATTTCTTTGTCGCCCATTGCGACCAAATCATAGCTCGATTTGATGAACTATCAACACGATTGGAAGTCTCTCACTGAGCTCTATAATGGGTCTCTCTTTATTTTTTATAATTTGACACTTCAACAAGAAGCCATTTTTTCCATGAGGTCTCACTTTGCCACTTATTCAATTTGAATTTATTCATATGAGTTTCCTATACTTTGATACCACTTTACATTTGCAATGGTCGACTCATGTGTCAATTTTTATGATGAGTAACCCTTTTTTTACTCATGTTTTTAGGGTCCCCTTTAGGCCTCCCCTATGTGGAAGCATCATCAAGTCATACTTGTTCATAACATCAGACATGAGTCACCCTTGCATCTATGGAGTCTGTTATGAGTCTTGTTGAGTCTACTTACAGTGCTTCATCCATATTTGTGTCGCACTCATCCTGTTATGCTGATATTTGGCCTTGAGCTATACTACTTTTTCTTTAGAAAGCCTTCATCTGAGTAATTGACCATCCCCTTTGGAATCAAGTCAGTCGCTTCTAGGTCAACCATGCATATCATGCTCTGACATGGGAAGTCATCAATCTACCTCTCATCTTGTATCCTTCCATCATCATTCCTGGTGTTAGCCCATTTGTCCCATTTCTATGACCCTTGTGCCTTTGTTGGGGGATCCTCATTGCATCACCTATGGTGAGCCCTCTTCTGTCAACTTCAATGCATTTATTCTAGGAGAGTGGTCTAGAGGGTGGTGTATCTTGGTTCAATATTTCATCATTGTTTGGTGCCTTGGATCAAGAAAATGGAATCATGATTGCTGTTTGACTTGGTTATTTCTCACGTGCTTGAATCTAGCTCATTATCGGACGATCGAGAATCATACACTTGATGGTTTAGTGATCCAATAGATTGTACCAATATTTATGAGGTGTGTGTGAGATTTTCCAAACCTAATGAGGGGGTGGCCCTTCAAGTAGCCCCCCACATGCCTAGATGTCCGTAGCTGATGATCCAGCCTCAAATGTAGTTCCATAGATTTTACTGGCTCGGTTCCCATTGCTTGTAGCACCCACACCATGCATGTTTCATTTAGATGCTCCATTTAGATATTCAGAGCCTTTTCCCATGTAGCAAGGGCTCCTTTGGTTGTGATTCCCTCTCACCATGTTAACTTGAGGGGCATGCTATATCATGTACTCATATGCCATTGTCTTCAATATCAACCTTTGTTTTCCAAGCACATTATGTATATGAGACTCATTATATTATTCTATCACATTTTAGCCCATTGATACCAACATATCATATATCATGTATTATGTAATTTGTAGTGTAGTCCCACATTGTTGGGCACACCATTATTATTTGTACTCAATTATCTTGCTGGGTATGGGTATGCCTTCCATGCCTCATTTGAGATCATGTACTCCAAAATAAAATGAGACTTATATCATATTAGTAGGTCTCACCCCCTCCATCCATTTGTCCTTCCTTGCATTGCTTCAACTATCTCTCTTTCTTTCTCTCTCTGACTCCCCTTTTGTGTCTCATGAAAGTGTAACCTACAACGCATTTCAGTTATACGGTTTTCTCCTAACGCTCATACGTTGGGGGAGAATATGTTATCACCTAAAAAATGATCACGTAGCCATTTCTAAATAGGTGGATCGAAATACACCATGTAGGATTAATTTTACCATAGTAAAATCACTTTCACCATAAGAAATAATTTAGTAAACCATTTTTTGTTAAATTATTTCCACTTAAAATAAAAAAAATCCCATGAGAATAATTGAATAAATCATTATTTATTTAATTTTCTCTAGAAATAATTATTAAATCATTATTTGATAATTATTTCTTAACGCATTTGACTAAATCACCATGGAAAATTAAATAAATCACTATTTATTTATTATTCCTTATTCTTATTTTTGGAATAATTTTTAAGCCATTATTTAATAATTATTTCAAATTCACACTTTTCTTAATCTTCGAAAAGTGATTAATAAATTATTTTATTTGTTAATTACTTCATCCATTTTCTAAATAAAGATATTTGATCATTTTGAATATTGTTTCCCTCTCCAAAAAATATAATAAAGTATTCCTAATGGATAGATTTTGATTTGGTCAATAATATTTTATTATTTTCCAATTTCTAATTGAGCCCAATACTTTGTTATAAATAAGAAAGGTTTCCATTCATTATTCACCATGATCATTACAATTGTCACCATTATCATCTCACAACATTCGAGCTCCCACTTGTGTTCCATCTTCATTTTTGGTTTTCTACATTTTGAGAGAGAAGAACAAGATCATTGAAGCACAAGGACATCAAAAGGACCCATCCTACGAAGGGGGATTTAAGACCCATGTTGTAAATATTACTCACTAGGTGTTCTAATAAAATTATAATTCATTTAAATGCTTCTATTGGGTTATTACACTTCTCTATTTTGTTGCTATATGTTTTGGTCTTGCATTGGATATTTTCTTGCATGGTTGATCATGTTTTATTGCAAATCTGAAGCATAAAAGTGACCATAGATTGTTGTTAGGGTCACTTGTCACCAGTGACTTAAATGGAGCATTTTGTGTACACATATTAATAATTTTCATACTAACAATCAATGATGATGTTCCCCTAAGGGGAAAGGGTATTTAACAACCCCTAGTTGATTTTCCATGTAAAAATAATAATACCAAGGTCATGAGACACATATTCCAAGCCAAATGTTGGGAAAACACTATAGTGGGAATCACTTGTGGTTTACTATAGCTAAGGAAATTGGAAAAGGTAAAAAGGCATTAATTGGGATTTAATTATGAAAAGAAAGGAAAATAGTAGAAAAGGGAGATGAAGGGACACATATTTGCATGCAAGGGAAATTAGAGGAAAAATGAAGGAAAATGAAGAAAATAGTGGCATCAATGATAAAAAGGCATCAGAGATATAGTTCACAGCTTTTGGTTGGCTTAGATTTTGTCAGTTTAGTTTTGGCTCTCTCCTCTCATTCACTCTCTCCCCCATACTCTTGCACACTTAGAGCATGCTTGGAGTATGCTTGGAGCACTATAGTACTCACTTGGATTTGGATAAAGGAAGCAAAGAGAAAGCAAAGGAAAGCTAGGAAGCGCAAGGAAACAATTGGATCAAAAACTACAAATGGATTTCTTTGCCGGTAACAGGTTGCATATATGATCTCCTTATGGGTTTTTGGATGCATGATGCATGTATGTGATTCTCTAGTTATGTATTGTCATTGGCATGGATATTTTCCTAGATTGATAGTGGTTTCATCCTTTCCTTTCCATTTTCTAGATAGCCATGGTGTTGTGGGTTTTCCATTTGTTTTATGATTGGTTCTCGGGTTCCTTATTGCTATGGGTTAGGACAAATGCTCTAGAAGACTTGGAACAACTTGAGTTGAATTACTAGTTCCTAGAGCCATATATTGGGACAAACACTTTGAAGCCCGTGGTGGATTGAGTTACTAATTCCTCAAGTTGAGATTGGAACAAATGCTCTGGAGCCCTAGAAGGTTGTGGGTTGAGTTACTAGTTCCTGGAGCCCTAGATAGCTTGGGTAGAGAATGATCTGGTTGATGTTTGAGGGTAGAGACTGATCTGGTTGATTGTGTTTGAGGGTTGAGGTGGTTTGGCCTCTTGAAGCCCTGTTTGGTTTTTTCTTGGTTTATCTAATGAGATCCCACATTAATGCTTGGAATATGGTGCAAATGTGATTGGTTGAAAGAGAGATTTAGTTAAGTCAAATTTATGGTCAGGTGGTACATGGAAGTCCCTGACTTGGTTGGAATTTCCATATGTTAATATGATATATTTTCCTATTGTGATTTATGAGCATATGTGTTGATTATGGTGTCTAACTTATGGCTGATTTTCCATGTGTTTTACTCTCGTTATTTGTTGGTTATATGTTGGTTAGATGATGTATACTTCCTATGGATCTTGTCACGTTTTGATAAGTTAAAGAATTTCAAATGAATGCATGGAATAATAAGTGGTATTGCATCTATGTGGAGAGGTCATAGAGCTTTTTGGTGATTCTCAAATGATGTTTAGAAGTTAATGATCATATATGAATTCACGACATTTAGCTTACATGTTTTTCATGTGTTTGATGAAATTTATGTTATGGATTAGGCATCTATGGGTCAATTTCTTGCTTCAAGTTTGAATGTTTTTCATTATCATCTTGTTAATTATGATTCTATAAAGTTACAGGTAGTGGTATGGAGGCTAGCCTGAAAATTGGCATAGATTTTGGAACCACATGCTTAGGACTAGGAAATTTGGGTCATAACCACATGGAGGAAAGCCTATGCATGCAGTTGGGACCTCATAACAGCACCCATGTTATGTTATGCATGCATATGGGAAGTTTCCCCGGTGAGAATAGCCCCAACTCAAGGATTAAGAACATGGGGTGGTTTTCAAGCCCCTAAACGGTCTCTAGTTCCTGAGGGATGTTTATAAGTTTTCGATATGGTGGCCCTACTTCCACAACTAGATTTTTTAGGTCGGGTCATGTCATAGTGACACTCATCTCTTGTTTGCCTTGGTGATATGAGAAATTGGGTAAATGTGGTAGGAGGCAGTTACAAATGACAAATATAAATTTTGAGTTAATAAGTAGTGAAATGAGGGCCCTTAATTATTGTAGTGGAGCTGCCAATTTCATGTAGATGAAAATTATGGTAAAAATAAGAAGCCTTACTCATAGAAAAGGGAATTAAAACAAATTTGAAAACATAACATTTTTTGATATTATGACATCAATAGTGAGCTAGCAACTCCAGGTGGTGGATGAGTCAACATGTGTTGGAGGAAACATGGCAGATAGGTAGCATGATTGGATTCCATCATGGGTCAATAGGCTATTAAACCCCCTTTCACCGTCAAATATTTTCTAAATTTAAGCTATTGATCTTCTTATATGATATTCGTCATATACATCAGAATGTAGTTTATTTAAATCACATGAATTTTGATGATATGATGCATTTCTGGGTCATTTGATTAAGTGGGTTGTGGTTTTCAAATCCATTGGAGGTGAAACTCCCATTTAACCATTGTGCATGTTTGGATCCAATGTGAGATATTTTTTGTTGGATTAAGTGTATTGTGCTTGTTGGATCCAACAAGGGTGTGACTACCCCTAACCTCCATGCATGTTGGGTTTCGATAGGATATCTGAGACATCAAATCCATTGAAGGTGCAATTCCCATTTAATTGTTGTGCATGTTGAAACCTCATATGATATTTGGGTCTTTGGATCAGAGTAATATTGGTTGTTGGATGCTTGAGGGTCACAACTTGCCATACTTTATTACACATATTACAACTTGATATGATGTTTTTGTCATTGATATACTCCAAGATCAACAATTGTATTTTCAAATGTGAAAATCACACACCAGGGAGAAAGTGGGGAATGAACCTTACATGCATTCTCAACAAATAAGAAAATGTCACGTGGAAAGGTGGAAAATTAAGTGGGACCCTTTCATCTTGATGGAGTTTAGTGAAGGTGCCATGCCAACCATGGGGCCCAAGTGGGAATAGAAAGGTAGAAAATTTAGTTGCATGTGTGTGATGTGTGTATGTGTAGGTACTTACCAATAAAGTAGAACATGTAGAGGCTATCTGTATAACAACATTAACAACTACAAATCAGAGTTGTAGGAAATTTTGATTGGTTCAAATTACAAAAATAACATAAAAAAGAAGTAAATTTTCATAAATGTTTGTTAATTTTTCAAGTTACCAACCCAGAAGGTAGTTTTGAGGCCCTAAATGACATTTTTGGTAGTGAAAACCCACAACTACTAGGTATACAATGGTACAATAATGTCTATGTCTTCAATGAAAGAGTTTGGAAAGATATTTCGAACAATATATTATAATTACAAAACAAATCTAGTAAGAGGAAGTTATGACTAAAACAATATAAAAGAAAATAAGGTGCAAATTCACTTCTAGGAGGTTTAACTCTATAACTAGAACTTAGATTGGGACACAAAAGTGGTCATTATAAAGCTCTTGGAAAACAATATATAGATATAAATATGGATTTGAAATTCAAGTATCCAACATTCTAGGAAATTAATAGAAGTTTGTTATAGCAAAACAAGAAAATCAGGTAAAACTGGCCAAAATTTTCACATGACATAAGTTTCAACTCAAAACTCATAATTAGGAAAACAAAAATTCAATAGAAATACATTGAGGTGGATAATCATTTTTTGTCCAAAAATTTTGTTTGGGATAAGAAATTTCTCAAGAATTTAAAATAAGGTTGCTAGTGGCTTGTAGGAACATAACTAACATCAGGATAAGAAGTATGGTCGTAGTCATGAAGAAGAGGTCAGAGGTATGAATATTAGCATGGTAATGGTGAGACAGAGTCAAATGGGAATGGAAGGAAAAATTCAAAGAATAGATACTTGAAGGAGACCATGAGGAGTCTCAAAATGGAGGTGCTTAACCACAAGGCTAATTATTAAAATCCAATGAAGGAACAACATCAAATCAATACTCAAATGTTACATAGCCTAAATAATTTACAGATGAAAATGGAAAAAAATTGATTCCAAGTAAGGAGAGGAACATGATTCATAAGTTAGGGGGTAGGATATTGGAGATTCAAGGCATTATAGGAGTGTTGTTAGGAAAAATAATCATTCACCACACCATTCAAGCAAGAGAACCTATGTATTCTTGGATTCTAGGAGTAATCCAAGTGTATCACCAATGAAACAAAAGAAAAGGAAACCTAACTTGGATGACTTGCAAGGACAACTTAGGAAGATTAAGCCTCTTACATTTTATAGTGAGCATACGAAGGGAGAGGAGGTTGAATCTTGGCTATTGGAGATGAGGAATAACCTACAATGGCATAGTTACTCATCCAAATTAAAGGCACAAATTGAAATATACCACTTGGAAGGAAAAGAAAATTTGTGATGGGAAAAAATCATGGAAGTCAACCACTTAGAAGAAAATAAGATCACATGGAGGCAATTTAAAAGGTACTTTTAAATTAAATACTTGTCATGGAATTACTATGAAATGAAAATGCAAGAGTTCTTTGAAATCAAGTTAGGGAATATGAAAATGGAAGAATATAGTAGAAATTTCATAGAATTACTAAGGTATGTTTGGTTTTTGAAGGATGGAAAGCTAAAAATAAAAATATTTTTGAGAATATACCACGATTCAAAGGTGAAAAAATTAAATTTGATGAGCATATGCATTTAGATGAAGCTATTAGGAAGGTAGAGTATATTTATGAGAAGAGTAAATAAAACTAGCTTTCTAGAAAACTTGGGATGATAAGAAAAGATCCAAGGTGGAGCAAAGGGTGAAGGGAGTTAATCCTTCATTTTTTTGGAGTTCTTGGAAAATAAGAAAATTCAACCAACCCACAATGAACTAAGGGAAGCTTATTTATTGAGTAAAATATCAATGTTTTAGCCCATCAAATGTTGGGGTTGTGAAGGAGAACAGATGTACATGGACTACCCTGACAAAGGATACAAAATGAGGACTTTATACCACATTCAAGGAGTGTATACAATGGAGGAAATGGGAAAATAAATACCCAAGATGTATGAAACATTGGACAACATGCAGGTTTATCATCAGGAACATATTATTGAAGTTGAAGGTAAGAAAAATACAAATTCATTTATATTTTAATTGATTCAGGAGTGTTGATGATTGGGATTAACCAAGCTAAAAATAGGATAAATTACTTGATCAAGGTCCTAGTTAGACCTATACTCATTTGGAATAGTGATTCTCACTGTTATGTGGGCATGGTTTCCACTAAAATAAGTTGCTCCTATGAAGGAGACTTCATAAATTGGAATATAATGGAAGGTGAACGTAATAAAACAACTTCTATCCTAATTGTAAGAATCATGAAATAACTGATTATTCTAAATATTACTTGTAGTTACCTATCCGTGGAAGTTGAATACTACTATGTATGAATGAATAAGAACTACAATAGGCTGAGATATAGACCATCAAACTAAAACAGTGACTAGAATAGATTGTAAGTAATATGCATGCCCACATAAAATAGTTTAAATGGAAACTAGAATATAGCTACAACATTCATACTAATTTATTTTACTTAATCAATTATCGAAGTTTTGTAATAATAAGCGAAGAACAACATTGGAATCACTAATTATACACTTATAAAACATTAATCAATCAAGAAAAAATACATGAGATTTTTTTGATACCATGAAACAAATAAGGAATGGTACCACATTTCACCTCAAGAAATGGCACAATGAAACCTTCGATGGCTCTTTGTATTTTCCTAAAATGAAGCTTTACAATAGTGCGATAGCTTATATTTTAAAAAATTCAGAACCTCTTTACAGTCCTTGGGGATTCCCTTTAATATTATGAAAAAATATTTAAATAAAGAAAATTACATTTTGCTACAACATAAAATATAAATTGGAAAAGATAATAAATAAGTTGAAGAAAGTCTTTCGGATTAATTACATTGATAGGATTTGGTCAACGTTTCGAACCAGCTAATGTGGTTCATCCTTAGGACTAGGTGAGAAATCCATCGATCATAAGGAATAAATAGTAAGGATGCAACATTGCCCAGAAATAGTCGTTAAAAACTAGCTGATGAGAAATACGGGCAAATACCAGAATCAATGATGCATCCCTACATCTTTTGAGAAACATAAGATCAGATTTCTACTTAGCAACCTGTAGTCAGGCTCATTCAAATTGTCGAGCTTTATCAACCATTTCCCTCTTGTGTAGGGTAATAATGTTAAATCTAAGAATTTTGTGATCCATAATGTAGAAGACAATGTTTCGGATTAATCACATTGATAGGATTTGGTCAACATTTCGAACCAGCTAATGTGGTTTATCCTTAGGACTAGGTGAGAAATCCATCGATGGTTTTCTCAATGTGATTAAGTCGAAAGACTTTCTTCTACATTATGGATCACAAAAGTCTTAGATCTAACATTATTACCCTACGCGGGAGGGAAATGGCTGATAAAGCTTGACAATTTGAACAAGCCCGACTGCAGGTTGCCAAGAAGAAATCTGATCTTATGTTTCTCAAAAGATGTAGGGATGCATCATTGATTCCAACATTTGCCCATATTTCTCATCAGCGATTTTTTAACGGTTATTTCTGGGCAATGTTGCATGCTTACTATTTGTTCCTTATGATCGATGGATTTCTCACCTAGTCTTGAGGATGAACCACATTAGCTGGTTCGAAACGTCGACCAAATCCTATCAATGTGATTAATCTAAAAGACTTTCTTCTACATTATGGATCCCAAAATTCTTAGATCTAACATTATTACCCTACATAGGAGGGAAATGGCTAATAAAGCTCGACAATTTGAACGAGCTCCACTACAAGTTGCAAAGAAGAAATCTGATCTTACGTTTCTCAAAAGATGTAGGGATGCATCATTGATTTAGGTATTTGCACGTATTTCTCATCAGCTAGTTTTTAATTGCTATTTCTAGGTAATGTTGCATCCTTATTATTTATTCCTTATGATCGATGGATTTCTCACCTAGTCCTGAGGATGAACCACATTATCTAGTTCGAAATGTCAACCAAATCCTATCAATGTGATTAATCCGAAAGACTTTCTTCTATATTATGGATCACAAAAGTCTTAGATCTAACATTATTACCCTACATGGGAGGGAAATGGTTGATAAAGCTTGACAATTTGAACGAGCCCAACTGCAGGTTGCCAAGAAGAAATTTGATCTTACATTTCTTAAAATATGTAGGGATGCATCATTCATTCCGGTATTTTCCCGTACTTCTCATTAGCAAGTTTTTAAGGGCTATTTTTGGGCAATGTTGCATCCTTACTATTTATTCCTTATGATCAATGGATTTCTCACCTAGTCCTAAGGATGAACCACATTAGTTGGTTCGAAACGTCGACCAAATCCTATCAATGTGATTAATTTGAAAGAATTTCTTCTACATTATGGATCACAAAAGTCTTAGATCTAACAATAAATAAGTTGTTGAAATAGTAGATTGGGAAAGTGATTTATTTATAGGTAGTGGTTGAACTGGAGGACTCCATGTGCATTTTCCATTGCGAGTGCATCTAGAGGATATGGGAGATCAAGTGTGATGGATAACAATGAATATTGATATGACATTTGTTAAATTGATTTTCTAATGTAGGAAATTCTTGTTTAATCCTTGAAGAAAATTTTTCAGTCAATATGCATCAAATTTTTAGTTTGATAAAAAATAGTGAGATAGCTTCAAGATCTATCTTCTTTGTTTGCTTTATCTATGCTTGAAAATATTATCGATGCCTCTACACATTAGCATTGTAATCATTTTTATTGGTTGCTTCTTCTGTAAATTGGGCATCAAGCAAGTCAACTTCTTTGATCACTTGAATGCTTAAGTTGATAACTGAATTACTAAATTATTCAACCTTCTTCACGAAATCCTTTGAATTTATTGAATTCTTCTACTAGAATTTCAAGGAAACTTCATCTCCGAGTCTATCAATGTATAAGAGTATGGGTAGGTTGTGTGGAGGTGCCTTGGCCATGCATTTCCAAGATATCAATTGTGGGAATATATATTTAGCTTAAATGAGCTCTGTAGTGTTGTTTTCAACCTCATTGAAAATAATATTAATTAAGTTCTTTTGAGTTTGTTCTAAGTTTATATTTTTGCAAAATTTCTCCTGTACTTTCAAGAGTTCTTCATTACTTTTCAAATATTTCTCTTTAAATTTTCCAAGGCCAATCTTATTTCTAATGGGCTTGCTTACTTTCCACTACAAATCTACAATATGTTCATCGTTGTTTTTCTTCGAGCTAGTGAAATCTTGCTATACCTTTTCTAGGTAATCTTTCAACTAGTGTTCAAAGTTCTTCATCTGTTGAATGTGCTATTGTTTCTATTTCGAGAGCTAGATTTTTATTTTCTCATTAAGATGATATTGGTTTTAAGCCAATTTTCCTTCAAGGTAGACAATTGTTTTATTCCTCTGAGTAACAATCTCAATGAGATTGTTTACTAACAAGATGTTTGCATTTTCAAATGATCCCATTGAAGTTTCTAGCTCTTTGTCCAACTATTCATTGATCTACTTAGATCCATCATAGATAATTCTCTATTAGACTACAGAAACACTAGTATGTCAAGTTGCTTCCTCTTGACTCTACCCTTTATGAAAACTCTCTTCTTAATACTAAAGAACCAATCAGTAGGAGGAATTCCTTCTTCCTCAATCAACAAAAGAAACTACCCCAGATGTAACCAATGATGTGGCCTCTTCATCTTGATTGTGTTTCTTGGGGTCTTCAAAACCTAGGTGGATTGTTTAAGTAGTATTTATATGGTTTTTCCTTTGATTTATGATATATCCTTTTGCACCTTCTCAAAATATCTCCATTCCTCTTGCATCCTTTTTTTATTTTTCTTCTAAAACAATAAGTTGTTATTTCATGTTTGTGCATATATGAGATTCCTGATGTGGAAGATTTGTTTCCACTTGTTGTGGATTTTCCCATACTAGTTATAGTATAGGAAGGTTAGTATGCTGGATTGATGCCTTTGTAACCTAGATTTCAATCTTTTTTTGTAAAATTGATTGTAAAACATTTTTTTGTATTCATAAAACTCTAAAATTATAATTTTTGATGGGCGGGAAGTTGTTGGACTCTGTCAATAACTTCTTGAAATGACTGGACACCCTTTAATTGGTTATCATAGAAGGATTCCTCATCAATATACTTTCTATCTCCTGAATGTGAGTAATGTTCAGACACAACCTTATTAGGGTCATGATTTTTGAGCTTAATATAAGATAACTTGATTTTTTCTAAAGCTTTGGATTCTATCCTAGCTTGAGGGACATTGACCAATCCATATACACCAATTTGTATGGTAAAAAAGGGTCATATGTTTTTAGAATCAAGGTGTAAATACCTTTCCACACTTGTGAAGATGACTTGATACATGATTTTCCTACATATAATGATGTCTAAGATGATCCTGGGAAAAGAATGAGGGAGAGAAAAAGAACCAAAAATTTAGACATATGAGAAGGCCTACTCAATGTACCAGTCAACAGTTCCCTTCAAACCTTTAATAACTTCATTGGTTATTTTGGGAGGTAGGAAACAAAATAATTTCTCATAGAGAGGAATCATGAAAAAATGATAGATTTCATAACAAAAGTCATTTTCATTTTCTTCCCATAGCTGGGAATGATACATATGTATGGGTTGGGCAGCGTTAGTAGTTATTTTCCAACCAAATTGAGGAAAATAATTATGAAATCATACGGATCCATAATGTAGTGAAACATGAAAAATGAAGGGGTGGAGCCATCCATTCTCTGTGTGAGATGGGAATCAATTCTCTTGCGAATATTACTTGAGAGAATGGTTTCCCAATTAACAATTGAGGGTCCAATGGATAAGAGGAGACCAATCTTACTTAATGTGTTTGGGACTCTCTTCCCCAAATAACCTACACATAAGGAGGGAAACATACTGGGGGTCATGATTACAAGAATCAGTTGCATATATTTTAGAGCTCTCTTCTATAGATTTATTTTCATCATACTACCATGCCTTAATAATATTGGACATAGTTTGTTCATATTTCACACATTAGTCTTCATGAAGTTTTTGTAGAAATGCATAATTATAAAAAAAAAATCTAGTTCAAGGAGTCTATACATATTTTGGAGGTATTTTAGCCCGAGAGAGCCAATGAAGGCTTTCTGACTATTGAAGATGACTCTCTTCTTCAAGTCTACATGGTTGAGATCCCAATAAACCATATTTGTATGAGGTGCCATCTTGGGCCAAGATATTATTTTATGCAACTAATACTTTGCAATATCCCTAAAACTTTTATGAGGGATATAGTAATCTTCCTCTAGTTTAGAATCCTTAATGATTTCTACCACGAATAACTAGAATATCTTGTGCCATGAATTGCTTTATTTATTGAGCATCAATATAATGTTTCAAACTATATTGGAATTGGGGTTCTTAGCATCTAGGTCCTTGCTTGGCTAGAATTACTTCTGTTTCTATGCTTTTTCCCCATGGCTGAACCTCTGATTGCTATAAGTATTAGAAATCATATTCTTGAAATGGAAACATTTGAAGTATTAGTAATATTCATGAAGGACTATGGAAATAATCTTAGCATGATGAACAAGTTTTCATAAATGAGAGTAATAAACAGTCATAAATGAAGAAAACTATTAACATTTAACAACTCACCATATTAATTGTCGGGGAGGAATTTATTTACTACAACTTATTACATGGATTGTTCAAATTCAAAAAAATGGTTAATGTCACATTATCAGGAGGTATTAGTTATCCCAAACCTAATTAGCATTAACTATTGGATCATCAAGGAGTGAGTTACTTCCATTTTGGTGTATTTCTATGTTTTGGGGCTAGAGAGCTTGGTTTTGTAAATACAAAATCACATGCATGTTAATTCAATACACCATTGTCTTTTACCAAGGAAATAGAGTATGGGGGGCTCATACTCCCCAAATACAAAAGGGGGTGTTAAAGAATAAGTGATAAAGGGATTAAGCCTAGGCTACTAGGACATTATTCAAATAAGTCAAAGCCAAAAGTGCACATGTTTTTAATCTAAGGTTTGTGAAGTGACTTTAGAGGGTGCTATGTGTTAGGGGAATGACATGCACATAAAAGTGAGGGTATTAGAGTTATTGGACGCACATGATTACAACATTAGGAATAAGAGGAGGATTGGACCTCGTGGAAGGGAAACAAGGATGAAGATGTGACATTATGGACCCCGAGTAGAATCTGAGGAGGATTTATGGAAATGAGGATAGGTTCTTGTTGGCATACCAACCAACTCACCCTGATTTTTTTCAAATGATGAGGAAACCTCCTTATTTTTCATTTCTTGATTTTGTTTTGGATTGATTTCTATATATTGTGTGTAATTTATGATGTTTTTCTGACAAGTTGCATGATGCATTTTTTATCATTCTACACATTATTTTGTTTTCTGCAATGGAGATGTATATTTTCATTGGATTGTTATAAAAATATTGACATTAGTTTGGCATTGAGACATTTCACCAAAGGATTATTTTGTTTTTATGCATTTCAGCGTTTGAGAAAATAAGGTTGCTACAAAATTTAGATTATGTAGCAGCCTTAACCAAAATTAAAAGGGGTTATGTTTTAAAAATGATTTTATTAAAATGTTTATCCTTTCATATGAAATATATTATGCTATGCATGGTAATCAATATCTTTGGTTAGAAAGGTATGTGTGTGTATTCATTAATACTAGAACTTTATACTCTATGCATCTATCAACTCGAACTATGTTTGTGGGAAAATTCCCAAAGGAAATGGTTGAAAACCTCAACAGAGCAAGATAAAAAAAATCAACAAAAACATTCAATCAAGCATGCAAAACATTCGAATTATCAATGTTGGACTTATAGACATGCCCGAGGGTCCTACGTTTGAATACGTTCCTATAGGGTCCAAACCCTCTACTTTCTCCAAGATGTGTAGACCTGATCCAAGCCAAAGGCACTAACGAATCCTTCCTTCAGATCCGTCCATCATGTGCCACCAAAAACACCTCTCTAATATGTGCAAGAAGATGCTATATAAGGATTCTAAGCATCTTTGCAAAGGAAACTAGGGTTTCCAAAAGATTGGGAGTGTAAGAGACATGGGAAAATCAAACTTGATCTGGGGAAAATCAAGTATAATGTCAATATCTCTCTTCTCTATATCCATTAGGCCTACCAAAATGGTGTATAAATACCACCTCAAATTGGTTATTTCAGTTAGGCCACGGGCTCTTGTTGATGGGATCTCGGTAAAACCCTTAGACCCCACCTGAAAAATAACATTTTATTTTATTTTTTTCATATTTAAAAATGTATATGTGGGTATAGTATTATTGGACCCATGTATGTACATGCTTTTGTGTGGGAAAAGTTTCATATGGAATTTGAAATATATTTTTTTACCATAAAGTCAAGTCTGCATGGGTAAAGGGATTTCCCAGGGCCATAAAACAACATTAGGTCTACAAGAGTGTTGAATGATGCTATAACAGATGCCCCCTAATTTATGAGGTCATATGGGAACATGATGGCTGAAATATATTAAGTATAGGGAGATGAGTCATTCAAAAACTTGGGAGGAGATCAACATATTCTAGCCCATCAAGTACCTATGGAAGGAGTCAGAAAGAAAACTCATGTCTAAGGTAGGCACACCCATGCTTAGAAGTAGTAAAGAATGTTCACTAATCAAGTATAATGCAGATCCAAAATGTATACATAAGTGTACAAAATGAGTTGAAGAATACATAGCGGATCATCACATCATAGCCACAAAATAGCACAACGGAGATATGTCTCAATATCACATAGAATAATGTCTGAGCAATTATGTTGCATAAATAATCCTCATAAAAGTACCAAGTCATTTATGTGGAATAGTGGTACTACATAAACTTGTGTGCCAACATATAGGATGCTACTAAAAAGTCTGCAACATATAGATTTCATCGGTGTCGCTGGCAGAAAATTGAAGGAGCTTTCAAGTGAACTCAAAATGCTGACACAACTTGAGGTCTTCAACAATCGTAGATGGTACATTTCTACACCACGGGGATAAATGAGCTGAATTCAGCCATGTGAGAAATTTTTTTATTACCCGTCATTGGTGCATATCGTCAACAAATGCGATACAACTCACTAATAATGATAATGAGTGTCAAGGTACCCGAGTACAATCTAACAACCATGAATAGATGAGTTGAAGTTTAACACTTGAAACAATATACCAATCAAGAGACATTAAGGAATTCTCACTATCAGTAGCAAAGGATTTTTCCATTGATGACTAAAAATTGTAAGGTACTAAAAAACAACTCTAGATATTGTTCCTAGAGAAATAAGTTAGATTCGATGGGAAAAGATCTACTAGATGGATGGAATTAAGGAATCCCACATCAACCAGCACGAGTGTAACCCGTAGACCAATAATTTGGAAGAAATCATACGAATAAAGATGAAGTAACCATTTCAAAGTACATTTTTAGCATGTACAAAATATGGTTGGCACATGAAAGAAATCGTCTTAACCAACCAATAATGAAAGCTGACACAGAGGTAAGGAATTCACCAATAGGGTCAAATGGAAACCAAGGTACTGCATGAATCCCAATGTGTGATAATGTAAGATGACGACGAACACAAGAGAAACCACTCAGTCAAAGACCCATGATACTGATTGATGTTGAGCACAAGGTCACCTATCAATGATGTGAATAGGGCTAGGGTGAGATTCTAGGTCTACTCTCAGAGAAATTTATCAGATTCAATAAGAGTAGACCCTCCAGGAAGAAGTCAATGAATACCTTCTTAACTAACAGAAGTAAAGGACCAAGACATTGATGTAATACTGATAATAAATTGACAGACTGGGTATGTCTGACACAAATGATTCAAGAGACACCTCATAATGGATGACAATATCTTGACTTCCTTTAAACAAAAGCACGACTTGATGAGACTTTATGGAAGCATAAAATAACTTTGTATAAGCTTTTGATGCAAGAGGTGTCAACAAACTCTCCATATGATTGTAAGAGTTAACCAACTAGTAGAGGACTGACTCAAGAACAAGGTTTTGACTTCCCTAAAGTTGAATTAAGTCCCATTCCGATGGAGGAAAGAATCATTTTTTAAGTGCTTTGTTTAAGGGTGACATGACTGTTACGGGAATAAGTACCCTAGGGCTTTGGGTTGAAACCCCAACAAAGTAAGAGCAAACTACAGTAAGAAACACTCATACAACTTAGGCAACATGCTTATATAAGCAAACTATGCGATAGCGATTATACCCGGATGTCCTTCGTTTGGGTAGTTCTGGAAGGGTTCAGACCCTTTGCAACTCCTGATGATCTTCGAATATGCAAATCAACCAATCCGAGCATACATAGCAGCATATAGACAAAGCATTTTAATGAAATCAACTTTATATCATATAAGCAAGATGATTAGTTATAAATCAAAATGACATGCATACATGAATTACAATAGTATCTTATGCATAAACAAAGTTACTCTCAGGAACAAGACAATGTTTCTTTTTATTGTAGAAAGCTATAACCAACATAGAGAGAATTCACCTGAGTCTTCTTCTTCCAATTCCAAGCAGAACCATCCTCCAGATCCGTCTAGTCCCAGTCTTCAACAACCTCCTTCCATAACCAATACCAAGATATCTCAAGCAAGTGGGAGAATATCAACACTCAAGGAAAAAAAGGTTTCTTGCAAACTTGGGGAAGTGCTTGAAGCACAGGGATACTTCAGACTCAGTTAGGGGATAATCTCAGTATAGTAATTCTATCTCTTCTCCTCCTTAAGGCCTTCCCATAGAAGTCTATTTATACTTCTCCCAATTAGTTTTTTAGTTGGGAAATATTTGGGCCACGGGCACTAGGAGGAAATCAATATGTAAAACCCGTGAATTCTGCCCATAGTTAAGGAAATTTAATTTTTTAAAGTGTTTTAACACATATATGTGGGTTGGGTATAGGCTAGCCCATGTGTACACACTTTTATCACATAGAAAAGTAGCGTAAAGGGAGTAAAACACTGTTTTTAAAATATTTGGTCCAAGTCTGGAAGGAGGGGTTGCCCTAGGCCATAAACCAAGCATCACAAATACCAAGGGTGATATTTAACAATGACTAACACTTGCTGCCATCAAATGATGAAGAAACTATATGATTCTTGCTCTTTTTTGGAAGTTTTTTTTTTTTGTCTTTTTCATTTTATAAAGCCTGAAAAGGAATAAAATAATTCATATAGTATAGTGCAAAGAATGAGTTTCAAGGGAAAGTGCACTAGTTCCTAGGTCTAGAGGATTCCTATTCTCAATGCAAGGTGGCGAATACTGGTCATCGACATTCATGGAATGTTGCCTTCATGGGAAAAGTTGTCAAGTCACAAAAGCTAGTGAATGCATGGTTTTCACTTACAGAAAAGTCTACATGGTGAAAAGTGGCTTACACACGAATCCAATTAAGTTGTCTTAAGGCCAAAAACGGGTGCAAGTGGTTAATATGCAATGCAATAGTAAAACTCAACACATGAGATCCTCTAGGGCATAAGCCAGAATAAAAGAGAAGAAGAAGGAGAATGAGGCTTCAACGTAAACTCATGGCGGGACTAAAGAGGACTGTCGAGCCTACATAATGTTTTCAACATGGGAAACATATGTTATTGAGGTTCTAACTAGGAATCCCATGGAAGGAAAGGCTCTAACACTATGTTACGATTTTATGAAACGACGAGTGAGAGAGGTTTTAAAATATTGTGACATAGTGGGGTTGACCATGTGGCTAAGTATCACGATATGAGGTCAAGATGCAAAACACAACAGAAAGAACTGACATATCTTAACCTATATGCTAGTTTAGAGTACACTATTTGCCATGATAGGTCAGTGATCATGGAATCGAAACAACGGGAAAACATCGCTAAGTGATAAGAGAAGTCTTCATCACCCTAAAAAAGGCCCTTCCCAACACATCAAGCAAAGGTCAAAAGTTCATAAAATGAAAATAACAAAGTTAAAAATGAACTTTAGAAAATGTGGGTTTATGTTTTGATTATAAAATGAAGTTTTGAGCTCACCCATTTTCATTCTTTCCATCCAAGTGTTGAGGAGAGAGATTTTGGAGAAAATTTGAGCAAGTAAACCTAACCAATTCCACCAAAAAATTTGGAAACCGCGAACTCCAGGTAATTCATAACCCTATTCTCTTTTGTTTAGATCAAAATTTTTATTGATTGAGTGAGTTTTAAAATTTAAAACTGGTTTTTTGTATATGTGAGTCTAGAACTATCGGTTTGTATATATAAATACCTATACATGGGTTGTCAAAGGAAAAGTCATGTACATATGTGATTGTCTCTTATAGAAATTGTGTACATGCAGAACCAAGATCGTAATTAAACTTCTACGGTGAAATCACTCAAAATTTTCAGGATGGAGATCATTTGGAGAGAGAGAGAGAGAACACATTGATGTGGATAATCAAGTCTTGGAAGACCAATAATTGTTGGATGGATTAAAAAATTGTGGTTTTATCAAATTCTTCATGATGCCAAATATGAGAGCTCAAAGTTGATTATTAGAAATGTTGATTAATTATTGGGACCGAGAATAGGAGAAATTTTTTATAGACTCAATGCCCTTGCAAATTGAAGTGGAAGACATCTACTTCATGACAAGTCTCTTCATAAGGGGAGAATAAGTCAATTGGAAAGGCAAGGCCAGTGGGGGACCTTAACTTTAATGATTATATCATTGTGTACTATGCACCAAACACTAAAAATGTTGGGTAATAATTCTTGATCAAAGGAGTCATGAACTTGCATATCAAGATCAAACTTTTCACTATTGTTAGGATATCAGGTTCAACTTCTTTACACCAGGCCTCATGACCAACTATGTTTCTAGTAGTGTAATGCTTGAAACCAATAGTGTATGGTTGGTGTACAACACTCCTATCCAATATGAAGACGCAAGTCACATTAGTCAGATGGGGGAATACAAAGAAATTTGGCTATGGTACCATTCTCTACTCATTCTTCTTTGAGTGGATTCCTACACTATGACCTCGAGTAGCATCTGCCATTAACAACCCTAGAGATCTTAGGATGCCTAGATGGGCACATTTTATGAGGAGGCTTAGCAGAGGTGAAGTCACCTAGGTGACCTTTGATGATGAGTTCTTTCAGTGGTGGGAGAAACAATTCGTGGCCATAGAGGATTACCCTTATGTAGGACTAAACTTCCTAGAGGACTCGGAGTTAGTACTTCCCAAGGGGGATGCACAGGGTGACATTGGTAAGTTTTAATTTTTTAACATTTTTGATTTTTTTTGTTTTTTAAGGATAATATCAATAAATTTAAAGGCTTTTTTCTTTGAAACAACAATACTAACAGTATTAAAATGATCATGATGCAAATTTGGGACCAGTGAGACCTGAGTGTCTACCGAGGCATAGGCATCGTGACAGAGACACAGAAGGTGTAGTAGTTGTGTTTGAGAAGGTCCTCTAAGTAATACCATGGAACTTTGAGAGTTTGATTTGACGTCTTCCAATGTTAGTAGTAGAGGATCTCCTTGAGGCTATACAGAGACGGGTGGATGGAGTACAACGAGAGTGGGTGCAACTCTTCCAATGAGTGGAAAATGGCATCATCTTCTACCAAGATTATCATCCAAGGATGATCCTCAGATTTATATTTTAGATAAATTGATATTTTTGATATAGAAATGATCAAGCATAACCTCTAATTTTGCAGGACATTTGTCCACATTTTGTAATATTTTGACATTTATCTATATATATAGAGAGAGAGATTTCAGGATGACTTGAACATATATATAGATGACTATTTGATGTGTTTGAGTTAATGTGATGAATTATTGATATGCTAATCCAATGCTTGGTTAGTTATAGAATAGGAAAATGCATTATCTTATCATGGAATGTGAATGAAAGTAATACAATTAAATGGTATTTGTAATAATATCACTCTTATGAATTGACGATGTAATGAAGGATCCCTCACATGATAAATATTATTTAACTGGGACACATTGTGAGTCCAAGCACACCACTAATGATTCAATACCATAAGATATTACTTTAGAAAGTAAATTAATAACAACATTGTATTCAACCATATTATTAGAAGTAGGACCAATACATATGCCTCTTGCGACCAATGACTAACTAGATGGATAATGAAATACCCAAGATGTGGAAGATAGATTCCGGGTGTGTCTACTACCACTATATGTGAATCCTAAGTACACTGAATCACCCATCAAAACATGCCAAAGAAGATCGAAAACAACATCGTCACCATGACACTCATAGAAAGAAACTAAAACTATGTACAATATTTACAAAATAAAGCAAATGCTCAAGTGAGAGCCTAAGAATAATACTTTTTGAGATAAATCATATTTTTGGGCTCTAACATCACATTCCCTTCAAAATCAACCAACTCATAAGCACCCTTATTCAAGAACCTTTTAAAAATGAAAGGAACATACCACATAGGTTTGAATTTTCCTGCCCCAAGGTGTCTTTATCTTGGTCATAGACCAAGACAAGGTCACCTTCAGAGAAAACCCTAGGTTGCATGGATTTATCATATTGAGCTTTGAATCTTTTCTTATTAGCCTCGTTTATTATGCAACATCCTGACATTGCTCATTAAGATGTTCCAAATGAACAAGGAACTCCTCTAAACTTGAGGTGTCTAGAGGAAGTTGGACTGCCAACTTAAGAGATGTAATCTCACACTCTATAGGAAAGATTGTTTCCAAACCATAGACTAAATGAAAAGGAGTGAACCTGTGGTTAGTATATATTTGACAAGGGTGGCATTTTTTTACCTTTTCAATACAATATTTGATAATTGAAGGCCAAAAATACCCTGCATGCAAGATTCTCTGAGTTAATGCAAGCATAGACAAATGGCATCCAAAATCCCTACTGTGGTACACATTTAAAACTGACTCAGCTTCTTCAAAGGTCAAATAAGGTATAAGGATTGAACCGACTACACAAAAATATAAGGTATCACCAATGATAAAAAACTCTTAGAAAGGTGACATAATTTTTGATGTTCATCCTTAGAAAAAGATAGAGGAAACTTTGTAGTCTAGAGATATACAATGATGTCTCCATACCAAGGATCTTGTGAGGAGATAAGATGAATATGTTCATCTAGAAATGATTCTTCATAAGTAACATCTCCCTCAGAAGGAAATTTTGAAATCAATTCTATGAAAACCAAAGACTTCTTTTATTTGGATAACATGAACTCTCTATGAAACTCTTGTAAAATCACAATCCATTTGCTATATTTCCCCCAATCATTTGCCTACTTAGAAAAAATTGAAATGGATTGACGTCAACTACTAACAAAAAATTCACAGCAAAATGTAATGAAAGAGTCAATAAAACATGAACTATTCTAAAGCCAATTTCTCAACGTGGAAATATCAGAGTTTAGGGCCAACTAAGCCACAAATTAGATAATAAATCATATTTTCTCTAAGGGCATCATGTTCTTGAACTAGAACCGTACCGATGGTCAATTTTGTCACTGCTAAGTACAAAAGGAAATCTCTGCTATAATCAGGTGGACTCAAAAGGGGAGCATAAGTCAATGCCTTTTTCAAAGCATAGAACACGCAATAAGCGAATTTGTCCCACCCAAATGGAACTCTTTTATAATTATGTAAATGCATAAAACATTTTGAAATCTCAGTATAGTTTATGATAAACCTTCTTAAGAAAATGACTTTTTCTTGGAGACTTTGAAGTTGGCGAATACTAGAGGGATGAGGCAACTGAAGTATTTCCTCAACCTTGAAAGTATCAACATGAATCCCTTCATGAGAAGAAATGAATCCCAACAACCGACAAGTTGTAGAAGCGAAAAGGCGTTTATTAGGGTTCAACCAAATTTTATAATAATGAAATCTTTCAAAAACTAGATGAAGATGCTTTGGATGTTCCATTCTCTTACGAGAGAGAGCAACTAAATCAGCCAAATAAGCCTTGATTATATGTTTGATGTTGTGGAAAGCATAGGACATAGCCCAATGAAAAGTACGTCCAACATTTTTAAGGTCGAAAGGCATTTTCCTATATGGAAATGTACCCCAGGGGAAAATAAACGTTGTTTTATGTTGATATTCAAGTAGAATTATTATTTGATTATTCCTAGAAAATTCATTCATGAAGTAAAAAATTTCATCTCTAGCACACTAATTGACAATCTAATCTATAAATGGTGTGGGGAAATTTTATTTTGGACAAGCTTTATTTAAATACCCAAAATCGATGCATACATGGATTATTCCTTGTTTTCTGTCCACAAAGACTGGATTCGAAACCCATTCATTAAGAGGAACAGGGTAGATGAATCCTTATTTAATCAATTTCTTCACTTCTGCCTTGATAGCCACATCTTTCCTAGGGTTGATTGGTTGGATATTTGACACACACGATTTCCATTTCTGTAAGTGCTGATTTCATGCTCAACTATACTAGGATCAATCTCAGGTATTTACTCATAAGACCAAGCAAATACATCTCTAAAATATTTAAAGAGATCAGTGTAAATTTTAATTTCTTCCGGGGAACAATTAGATTCAATGAATATATTTTCAATAAGTTTTGGATTCTTGGAAATTTTCATTGAAATAGTTTCAAAACCTTCTCCATATTACCTTCAGAAAATATATGTGTTAGATCCAAAGGGTTTAAAATTTAGTGAACACTTCCATGAGAAAGAGGACTAGACAAACTTGATTCCACTTTATGCAAGTCAGGGAGAAAATAGGACTGATGATGCAAATCATCCCATAGTCTCTCTACAATATTCATTACTTCTATAATTGCATCCTTAGATGATAAAATGATATTAAGGTAATCCACAACCAAAGTGGAATCAATTATCCAGACCGATGCCACATCATCTTCCACATTCTCTGATGAAACAGGGATGGAATCAAAATTTATAGAGTTAATAATGGATTGATATGCAAATTATGTTGCAGATATAGGATAAGCCTTTCCACCCAATTTCCCTTCTTCTAATGTACCTGTAGGAGGGGGAATATCCAAGGATCCGAAAAATAATGAGTTCTAAAAGAACATTGTTGAGGGACCAGCCTCAAGGATGAGCTTGCAATGATGTCAACAGTAGGAGGTGGAAGATCAAAAGTACACATGAATGAGGAATAAATTCCAACCCCTATATTATTAGTATATTTCTTGGTATTCTTCACCAAGGGGACAATGGAGTCAGCAGATGTGTTTGGTTCATTGGGAGAATAGGCTAATTGATCAACCATAATATTCTCCCTTCATGAGGAAAACATAGGATGTGTTATGCGAAATCTACAACTGTGGACAAAAGTGTCTTCCCTAGTCCTGGTGAAATGACCTAGAACAACATAAAGCAAAGGGAAAAATGTATTCCTTAAAGTAATTGAACGATGGGATGAGGCTTACTTGGAATCTTTCGCAAGCTTTGATTATTCCTCGGCTTGTATGCTCCAATCCTAGCTCCGATCGCTATAATTAGAACTTGCACAATCAAACAATATAAGCCAAATATCTATGACATCTATGTAGCATAATCCAATCACTTAATTCAATAGATCAACATGGTTTTTGAATACATGAAATCATAACATCATATATAGGAAAACAATCTACTCTTTGTATTAATAGAAATGGAGTGCGTCACAACCAAAAATAGGAGTTGATATTGTAGAAGAGCTCCCCAAGTTGACTTGTCCTTTCCTTGCCATAAATTATGCCTCTATGTCACCCTAATGCATGGAATAATGACTCTCAAAACAACATACATGAGGGTAGAATCAATCTCCAAAAGCCAACCCCTTTCCCATGGAAGGTTATAAATATATAGATAGGTTCATTAATTCTTATCCATTGACCAATCTAGGCTTGAGATCCACTTGACATGGGAGGATGAGATCAAGGGATAAGAGGTGAAAAATCAAAGGTAGGATCAGAAAGGATTCAAGACTCTTATCCAAGGTAAATGGTTGAAACAATCTCAGGAAGCTTCGAGATTATATTTTTTTTTCCCAAATTTCTAGAATCAATGCACCTCCAAGACTGAACAACCTTTTGGTGAACAATGTAGGAGTAGAGAGGGTCAACCTAGTAGTCAAAGCTAGTTCGTAAAGGGCCAGGGTGAGTTGGGACTTAAAAGCATGGAAGTTCAACAGTCAAGGGTAAAAGCTTAGGGATTCAATAGAGTCATGCTTAGGGATTTGTTTAGGGATGATGAAAATATTTTGAAGGATGTGAATTGGTCATCTTTGAAGGCCTATTGACTAGATGCAAAAAATGGCCTATAACAGATTGCCCCCTAAAGCAAAAAGTAAAAAATGAAAACTGATGACTGAATTGATTTACCTTGTGACAATTTAGGATCAAGAACAATTGACGAGATCATCATGTGTTACAATACATTTACATGATGATATCTTTGCTAAGGAATGCATACCCATGCTCAGCACAAAAGCTAACATTACATGTACAATGATCAAATAGACATGTCCACAGATGACTAATAGTGTACCCATGGTTGGATGACTATCTATATGATCATAGCCATCATACATTGTAATCTTTTATTAATCCTAAAAATTGTAGCCCGAATGGATGAAACTAGATCTAGGGTCTTTTATCTCGTTCACATGACCAAACAATGTATGAGTCTAACCATATGAATCAATGGGCTGAAATTGAACATGGTAGACACCATCTGATTATTGGACAATGATGTAAGTCGTTAACAGATGCGAGAGAAACCACTGATGATGTTATTGGCTCTCAAGCTACCCTAGTACAATCTATATGGTGTGAATGAATGAGTTGATGTCAAACACCACAAAAAATATTTTGGTCAAAGGCCAATGATGTAAACCTATTGTCAAGAGTGAGGAAATTTCCGTTGATGTATGCAAGCACCAAGGTACCAAAGGGGTGTTTCTAAGTCAACTTCCTAGATAATGAGTTGATGTTGACAGGAAGAAACCTATTGTGGGAGGGCCTTAATGTATCCCCCATCAACAACATGAAACATGTATGATTATTTGAGACAAAATGATCAAAATGATGTTGATACGGAACTGGATCAGGAACATCAAACATGGAATGGAGGCTTAAGAGTATTATTTCAGATATCGACTAGATGACTTCTCTTAAATACATCGGCGAAACTAAAATGGAGTTGGCAACATTGACCCAAAACCAAAATGGAGGTTTTAAAAAGGTATGATAAACCAAAAGAAAAGTAGATTTCCCAATCCAACATCCACAAAGATGAAGTGGAAGAGTGTCATGTTCAAGAGCGGCTCATTGCCATTAACAAGTGGAGTATTCTGTTTTCCCAATTTCCCTAACCATTATTGGTTAGTACCTCTTTATTTTTGACAAGCTTGAGGCAGATAACATATGCTTGATCTGTAAGTTCATCCTTCATATGAATCCCTCTGATAATTTTTAATCAACCCAAAGAATGAGTGGTTCGATCCCATCAAGATTGATGATTCCAATGTTGTTTTATGTTTTTACGAGTCCAGAAAAGGTGAAAACTCGACATCTTTTTCATGTTTAGAGAGTTCAAAAAAGATGGAAAAAAGAAAAATCCAAATGTTCCTTTTGGTAGATAGTCTCTTAAGTCTGAAAAATCAGAAAAAAATACTCAGGAGAACCTCTTAGCCATGTTCGACCAAGGTATTGATTTCTTGTAAGTAGCCTATCTCAATCTGGAAAAGGGTTAAACTTATACTGCGTATATGTATTTTCATTTACTTCGACGAGTTTGAAAAGAAAAGTGCCCAAAAATATTTTCATATTTTTGGAGTCTGAAAAGAGTTGAAAGAGAAATCCAAGTGGTTCCTTTTTCATAATTTTATAGAGCCTAGAAAGGTGATAAAAGTTTATTCTCGGTCAAAATGATCTTATTCCAATCAAAACATGACAGAATCTATTAAGCAGTTGTCAACCTCCTCAGAACAACATCGAAAGGAGTAAAACTTCTAGTGCTACAATATATGCACTAGAATGCATAGATCTAATGCACTAGGAGTAGATTAGATGTATTGTTTCTTATTAGGCTACAATAGCATAGTGTTAGTTTAAAGAGTCTAAATTAGATTCGCTTTGAATTTTCCTTAGATTAGCATAGTTCAAGCTCTACACACACACACACACCCAAGGTCGGGAAACTAGTCCCGTCATCCCTAGTCAAACCCACTATACCAAATGGATAAGGAGCTGCCAACCAAGGTCCAGACCGGGTGGGTATCCCCCTTGTTGTCGACCCGATTTTCGTGGCTTCAACAAGACCCTCGCAGAGGTTGAGCATCATATGGAGGGGTTGAAACATGGGATAGTTGAGACCATGGTCGACCAACTTCCTATGTGATTACAGTGACATACTATTGGAGTTCCAGGTTGTATCAGTGAGCTAATGCAGAAGATAACTCGTGTAGTGGCATGTTATCATGAGCACTATGATTAGTATACTAGGTAGAATATAGACATATTTGCATGCATATTTTTTAGATATGATAGCCATGTGGCCATATGTGTCTCGAGCACAAATTTTGTAAAACCAAACATTTTATATATAACTATCTTCATTGTTTCCAATGTTTCTATTATCGCTTTCAATTGATGTGATGTTTATTGAAATTATTTACATGTGTGGAAATGTTTATCTAAAACATAATTAGCCAATGCATCTGTCAATGTATTTATATTTCTAGGAATATATTGATATTGGATGTAATCAAAGTGTCTTTCTAGAAGGTGAACCCTTAAGAACATGCAAAGCATAGTTGTACTTCTAACTCAGTAAACATTACTTAACTGTAGTACTACAAGTTGTGAGTCCAATCTGATGACTATACGGTGAATACCATGTGAAATAGCATCATATAGTAGTTCAATCACTACACTATACTCACCGATGTTATTGGTAGATTGACTGATACAAATACCTTGTAGACTCACTAACTTGTCATCTAGAGCGAATATAGCCCACTCTGTAGAAGATAGGTTCTGAGTACTATGACTAGCAGCATCAACATAACCAACAAATGGTTCCAAGGATGCTAAGATATGAAAGCAAAATGTGAACAATATTAATAGAAACCGAAGGAAATTTTGAAGGGATACACTGCAGACACACTCAACACACTTATATACAGCATGTACACAATTTACTACAAAAAATTCAGCATACTATTTTTTAAGGTACAACACATTTCTAGGTTGCACCAATGGAACTCCATAAAAATATACTAGCTCATAGGCCCTTTTTACAAGAACATCTTTGACAATGTATGGACCTAGCCACATTGGCTCGAAATTTCCTGAACCTAATTTATCAGATTCTTGATTGTAATGTAGAACAAGGTTTCCTTCTGAGAAGACATGAGACTTGACACTCTTGTCATATTGCGCCTTGATATGTCTCTTATGAGCTTCATTAGCTAAAGTGGTATCATGTCGTGTCTCATATAAGCACGTCATATGTAAAAGATGTTCCTCTTCTGCAAAAGTGGTAGGAAGAATTTCTATAGCCAGTTTTAATGAAGGAATCTCATATTCTATTAGATGGATAGCTTCCAGACCATAAACCAAATAAAATGATGTAAATTCGGTAGCAGTCCTAATGGAGGTTTGGTATGCCCATAAGGCAGAAAAAAGAAGAAAATTCCAGTTCAATTTATGGACCCGTATCATACGTTGAAGCATAGTTTTAAGAACCTTATTGATAGCCTCAACTTGTCCATTCTCATGTGGATAGTAGGGAGTGGAACTTTCATGGAAAAGTCCCAGCCTGGTAGTTATTTTAGACATCATATGGTTCTAGAAATGTCTTTCATGATCTGCAACTATGGTTTTTGGAACACCAAACCATGCGATGACATGGTTGAAGAATAAATATACAATTATTTTATCGACATTGTTAAATATAGGCATCAGCCCATTTGGTAAAGTAATCAACCGCTACAATGATATATCCATGCCCCTTGGTCGAGTGAGGGTTACATGTCATGAAATTGATACCCCATTTGGCAAAAGGACCTATAGTGACAACAAGATGCATAAGTGCAGGTGGAGCATGAGTCTTATGATAAAAAATCTAACATGAATGACACTTTTTGACAGTGAGAATACAATCGTGAAAAATGGTGGTCCAAAAGTAACCAACACATAGAATCTTTTGTGCAGTAGCATAACCAAATAAATAATCACCACATTCCCCTGAGTGGCTTTCACTAAGGACTTTATCGACCTCCTCATGGGTGAGGCACCTTCAGAAAATTGTATCGATACCATGGTCATAAAGGGTGTTTCCAATGATTATATAATCTTTAACTTGATATTGAATACGTTGTTGCTTGGAGCGAGAGGTATTAGACCGAAAATTATGAGTCTGGAGATATAGAAGGATATCTCCATACCAAGGGTCAGATATCGAGATCAAAAACAATGACTCATCTGGGATTGAATTTTCAAATGTGGATTCAGAACTACTAGTGGGAAGGTCGCAAATCAGATTAGTGAAAAATAAGGATTTATGTGACTTGGATTTGATGAATTATAGATCAAACTCATGTAGGATGATGATCCATTTGGAGTACTTTCCCCCCAATTATTTGACATGACAAAATGTATGTCATAGGGTAGCAATCTAAAATGACCATAGTTTTCCAGAGCAATATATAATGATGGAATCTCTGGACATCTTGAACATACGCCAAAGCTAAATTTTCAATGTGAGTATACTTGACTTCGGTATCATTGAGATTCCACCTCAAGTATTAAATGGTATGTTCAATCCCTATATCGTCCTCTTGTACCAATACCATTATGATGGTAATAACTACAATGACAAGATATAGGAAATAATCACCTTGGTAATCTGGGGGATATAATAGAGAGTCCCCAATAAATACATATTTCAAGGCATCAAACATCATTTGAGTAGCATCATCCCAATTGAAGGAAACCCCTTTCTTTAACATGTGAGTGAATCCTTTGGTCAACTTAGTGTAGTTAGGGACAAAACTCCATAGAAAGTTAGCCTTCCCTTAGAGTTGTTGGATTTGAAGGAGGGAAGAAGGTGAAGGAAGATTTATGATCGCCCGAAATTTCAAAGGATTGATAAAAATTCTGTGTTTTGAAACCAAAAAACCGATAAGTCAGCAATAGCTAATGCAAAACACATGTTTGTGAGGGTTTAGTCGAATATTGTAATGCCTACATCTTAAGAAAATGGCCCTAAGATGCAGCCATTAATCAACCTGATGTTTTGAGTGAGTAGGGAGATCATCTAGATAAGGTTTCACGATGTGTTTGATATAATGGAAGGCATAATTCATTTCCCTATGAAACGTAGCCCCAACATTCTTAAATCTGAAAAGGTGTTTATGGTATGAAAACGTGTTGCAGGGAAAAATAAATATAGTTTTAGGTTGATTTGCTGGGAGAATGTTGATATAATTATAGCTAGAAAATCCATCCATGAAAGAATAGATCTCACAACCAACACAATCATCAACAATATGGTCGACGAATGGGGTGGGATAATTATCCTTTAGACAAGCCTAATTTTTGTCGTAATAATCGACACATACACAAATTTTTCCTTGTTTCTTCATGACAAGAACAATATTTGACACCCAATCGTTAAAGAGACTAGATAGATGAAACCAACACGTAGAATTTTTTCAACTTTAGATTTAATTGTGGAAAATTTCTTGGGATGGACTGGAGAGAGGCACTACCTTAATGGTTTAGCATTAGGATGCATTTTTATTTCAAGAACCACAATGTTTGGATCGATCCTCATAATTTCTTCATAATACCGAGAAAAGACATCTCGAAACTGCTGAAATAGATTTTGGTAAGTCTTAATCTCATCTGGAGAGCTAGACATGGCAATATGTAGATTATCACCAATGTTGAGTTTAATCGAGATATTGACAAGGATCGTATCTTCAATATTTGATAGGTTTTTCTCTGAATTGAATTCATGAAAGGAAACATAATTCATAGAGGTCTCAACAATATTAGGTTCATAAAGATCATTAGGATTATCCTCGATGGAATTTGACAAGGAGGAATGGTGGTGATGATTATCTCATGGCACATCATATGGCATCATGATCTCCATGACGCTCTCATCAGTAGGGAATTCAATAGAGGAATGATCAGAAGATGTGCCATAATCCAATGATCAATCAACCCAATTGATCAAAGAGACAAGATCAAAATGAGTCGCACAAGTTAAATGAATGATTTCATAATTAAGCTCGATAGGGCTAATAGGCATACGGTCACCAAAACTATCGATGTTAGTTTCTTTTGGTACCACCTAAGGATTAGTTGGAATAGTAGTAGAGGATATCATATTGACCTAGACAATCAAGGAAGATCTGTCAGGAAGCGAACGAGGAGGAAGCGAATAGGTTCCCATGAGATATGAATCCTTAAGTAATCTGACCCTGACATGTTGATATGGGTGTAGAGTATCCCCTATGAGAGGGACACTTCCAATAACTAGAAAATTAGAGGTGAAAAACATGATTCGATCAATGGCTACTATGTCACATGTATGAGGAAAGAATATCAATCATAAATAAGTCGAAACAATAGAAGTTATGACGTAAACCTAGGTGAAAACCAATAGAAGATTATAATCAAGTGGTCTGTCAATAACTATGACTTCTATGGATATGGATTTACCTACCAATTATACTTTTAAGGAATTCAAAACCCCATAAGGTTTATAAGTTCTTCCATCAAAATCTTTCATGGTTATGGGAAACTAACTCAATTGAGGAGAACCAATAGCCTTCTAGCAAGACAAGGCCATGATGTAGGTTGAGGCTACCCTGTCAACAATAGAATGATGAATTTTATTATTGCAGATGAAAACCTAGATCATGAATGATAATTGAGCCAGAATTTGAGGCATATAGTTCTCATGATTAAAAATGACTAGGTTGGAATTCGAAGGATCAATGCACCTAATTGCAAAAAGCAAAGCCTTTTTCTGTGTGGAATATTGAGAGTAGACATAGCTGATGGAGGTTGAGCCACATCCTCAACTACGCTATAATTCTATGAAGCTCTCACGCAAGGGTTGAAAGAATATTTATGGATAATTCCCTTTGGAGGCTTAATAGTCAATTCCGTGGGAATCGTAAGAGGAGAAGGATCTGATGGAGATGAAATAAAATTGGTAGGTTGATCAATAGTCTACCCATTCGATAGACTCACATTACCATAGTATTTATTATGTGTAGCCATCATAATATCAGTTTCTAATTTAGTGGAAGAAAGCATCAAAACCGTTTTATAGGAAGTAGGGTCCAAGAAATCAAATGAGTCTCTTGATTTGCAAACGAATTTGTCAACATGACGGGTGAAGTAGAATATTTTAGAAATTGGTTCACTTCTTCCCAGTGGGGACTGTCACGAGTGAAGTGTTCCTCATTACAAATTAGGCATGGGAACGAGGTTTCCATTTCTTGTTAGAAGATTAATTGTTTTGTTTATCCTACAAAGGAGAATATTTATTCTTCTTACCTTTTCCTTTCTTCTTACTTCTTGGTTGTTGTTGAGATTTTTCTTTATTAGAAAGAATGATATTGATACCAGAAGTAGAATCCGTGTGAGGATTGGATGGAGGGTTTTGGAAATTTGTGGTAAGAGGAGTACCAGATGCTCTAATCACTGATTGTGAACTAGCAGAACTAGTCACACCATCAACAACATGATATTCTTTACTAAGAATTTGGTGAAAAATGTTCGAAGCTTGTGGATTTTTTGATATCTTATCATAAAGCATGCTAGATTGGGTATAAATGTGATCCAAGTACTAGGCATGAGCAATTACTTTCTCTTTAGTTATAACTCCACCCTTAGCTGTGTCTTCTATTATAGCGGCCAACAAAGACTTAGTAAACCATTCTGCTAACAATTTTTCTCGAACATATGACTTAACCAACCAACAACAATGTTGCCACTCATGAATATGATTAGAGATATGAGTGGAATCAAATTTTTTGAATTTGGTAAGAAGTTTCATTCTAGTTTCATATCTAATGGGCAACTGGAAATGTGTGAGGAAGGTGGTAGCAAAGGTACTGAAATTGTTAAACGAATCTCTCAATAATTCAATATAACATTTAGATGTCATACCAGTAAGAGTGCTCTGGAAAAGACAGAATCAAATCATCATTAAGGGAATTCGATGAACACCACAGTTGATAAGTCATGACATGCTTCGATGGGTCTTCTACAAGATTCCCATTGAATTTTTGGATATCAAAAGGAAATTTTGTAGGAATCGTTGGCCACCAAGGTAAATGAGCAATAAGATCATTGGTGAGCCAAGTGAAATCTAGAAATTTGAGAGTTTCCACAAATGACAACTTCTTATTAAATCTGGTGGAGGATAACCTAGATAAGAGGGAATAACCTAAGAAATAGGTTTTTTTTCTCCATGATATGGAGGGCTCTGATAAAGAGGAACCTAGGCACCAGAATAAGGAGGATTCTAATAACCATCATACATAGAACCATGATATCTAGCTCCATGATAACCTTGCAAATGTTGGAGAGGTTGGGTTTGGACTTGTTGGCCTTGATAGGGAACTTGAGGGATACCCTGATAAGGTTGATATTGTTGCCTTGTGGGATTTTGGATCATCCCAGCATAAGGTGGATTCTATGGAGGTTATGCCATACTATAAGTAATATGTCCTATCGAAATTTGAGGAATACCTTGTCCAAGTGGTTGAGATTATAAGGTATCTTGTAAAGGTTGGCTAAGTGGAACCTGGGGGGTGCCAAATACCGATAGAATATATTGTCATAGTTGAAACATACAAAGCTTGGCTTACATGAATTTGATCTTGTAGAGGTAAAATTTGATAAGTAGGAATTTGAGATGTGGATGATACAGGTTGAGAATTCAAAAACAGATCCACAATCGAACCAAGTTGTACCAGAAAAGTAGGTTTTCAAACATTAGCAGCCATTCCAAGATATGGAGGATTTGGATAAGGCTGAGCACCAATTTGA